>CAAKHD010011546.1:9988-25479 GCA_901007705.1 Fistularia tabacaria
CCGGTGCAGAAACCTCGGACCGATCCCAACTCAATGCGGGCAGCCTTCTGCCTCAACTGGTTGGGGTAGAAAGAGAGCTGGCTAGAGAGCAAGAGTGTGAGGATGGAGACAGAGGTGGTGAGATTATTTCATGGCAGCAGCACTGAAGTAACACATTAGAATCAATTAGCATATTCTTCCCTCTAACACTGGTGATACATGGAGCAGGCTTCATCTGGTGTTTAATCTCATTGATGTTTAATTTGCTGCAACCCGAGCCTCCGTGTCCTCTGTCTTTCCAGCTTTAAGAAGTATGACTCGACATTCACATTACCGGCATCATCTGAACTTGGAATGATGTGATCAGGGGTCCAGCTTTGGATGGAAGAACTCCTCAAAATGTAATCATCTGGTCTGGCAAAGTGTTTTAAATAGAACAAGAAAGCCCCTTATTTAGTCACATCCTGTTCTACATGAAGCTCAACATCAGTGAAATCTGTCTTCTGTATCTAACCATCAAAGATGAACCCTGACCGTCAGGAAGCCCCGGACCACCACCCAAGCCACCCACCACCCACCGCCTTTTCCTTGTTTTTGTCTTCGCATTAAAGAGTTGTCAGTTGTATTTTCCTGCCCCCCCCCGCCCCCCCAGTCCATTTTTTACTCCTGAGAAGAGATTACAAATTATTTTTCCCTCATGGTGTCACACCGACGGTAGCGGTGATGTTTATGATGTTCACACTCGACCTTCTGTTGCACATTTTTAGAAACCCAGTTCAACATGGAAGACTGAAAAACAGAGGGTCAAAACCTGAGGAACTCATTCTGGAGACCCTTTCTTATGAGGACAGGTTTTCAGCAATGATTTCAATACTGATTAGAGGAAGTGTACAGGGATGGACTGAAATAATAGAAAAACACCTTAAGCAGCTACCTGATGTGCAATTATGGGCAACTGACATGTTTTAGCATGAGTCATTGCACAGGCATTTAAAACATTCATTCAATCATTATCCCTGTCCTCAGGGTTGTGGGGGTGCTAGGATCTATCCCACCTGTTATTGGACAAGAGATAGAGTTCATCCTGGATCCATCACAAGGCCACATTTAGAGACATACAACCATTCACCATCTCATTCACATGAGCGGACAATTTAGGGTTTCATAAGCACCTCCAGTGATGGAAAAATATAATGTTAAACTGTTGAAATTTGCCACACAGAAGGCTTTGTCAGAGCTCTCACAAGCACTGCATTCAAATGCTCCCAGAGTATGGGTATCAAGGCTACTGCAGGTGTTCAAGGAGCATTACAAAAAGGTTTTGAATGTTGCAAGAAGCACAGATGAACACCACAGCAAAAAAAAATTCTAGCTTGAAAAGTTGTGTACTTTAACATAAAAACTGACAAACTGCTTTTGCGAAGTCACTTTGAAAGTGAGGGGTTTTACGGTTTCGTATGACACAAAAAGGATTTTTTTTTTCCAGCCTACTGCATGTGTTTGAACTCTAGGAGGAACCTTGACCTGTAGGAACCCCACAAAGACACTGGGAGAGCATAGAGACTCCACACAGGAAGGCCCCCTGTGGGAATCCAACCAGGGACCTTCTCGTTGTGAGGAAAAAGCATCTAAAATAGTTTCCAGTGAATCACATTCCACCTTGAAGGGTGATTTAAACCAGCAGAGCTTGAAGAGCCATTTCCAACACATACAATCTAGACTTTTATACATTTTTAGAAAGGAATTCAAAAGATGTTTCACTGTGGTACTTAAAGCTTACAGCCACCTGTACAACAACTATGTTGTGTATATATGACTATAGTTAAGTTAAACTGCAGGTGTTATCTAGTTCACATTTCTTTTCCTGCAGAAATCTCTGTGAATGTATCGCACACCCTGGATCTCTTCAGCCTCCAGATCTCCACACTGCCCCGTCAGACTTAACAGAGCTTATCATTTCCTGGATTACAAACTATGTGAACAAAGCAGTGCTTATTTAAAAAAAAAAAAATTCAAAAAGCTATAAAACCAGATATGAAGGAGTTTGTTCGCTGATGAGCTCTGAGTGCAAATAGCTCAATAAAAGAAGACGAACCAAAATGTTAAAAATCCCATAGTCGGTGAAGTACTGGGAACAAAATTCTGCCTGCGGAGCTTAATAATCCATAATGTGATGCAGTGCTGATGCAAAGATTGCACCACCTTCCATTCAAATGAACCTCAGCGGCGTGCTGCCGCATTTCTATTTCATGTTCATCTGAGCACGGTTGAGAGCGTTTGCCGAGTGCCGCCGCTCCATCATATGCTCGCTGGAGCATATCAGGATGCATGGCTCCACTCCACCCGTTAAAGGGTTCTCACACATACACCTCATTTTAATACATTTAAGCAAGATGCATCCCAAGACATGGAAATAGAAGCAACCTCTGACAGTCAGTTCTTCCAACATATACTTAACGTCCATTATGGTCTGTTTCAGAACCCTGATTGTCACCATTGGAATGTCTGCTAGTCTGATATGGTACGTTTTGTCACCCAGCCTGGCACTCCATTCCAAAGGGTTTTATTCCAGACACGCTGCTTCGCATCGTGGTAGGAGGGTTCAACCCGAGAGGTATCCCACGCAGATATAATGACAGACTACAATGGCAGTAGTGGTGGAGGGGTTGGAACGAGGTGGTGCTGATAAGCAGGCAAGGGCTTCCTAGAATCTTTGTTGTCCAGGCTGAGTCAGCATTTCTCAACAGCGCTCTCCAGGGAGGCTAGCGCTGCTGTGCTTAGGACTTCGCTTTGGACATGGGAGTAGAAGAAGATTCTGGTGTAAAGCGCACACCTTTATTGTGTAGTTCAACTGGATGTCAAGGTCACCAGGAGGAATGGTGCCATCTGGATGCTTCTCATCTGATAGTTTTCAAATTATGCCCAAATAAGCATTTTGTTCTCATTGTTTTAACTATTTTTTTCTTGAAACAGACCTCTTCTTGACACTGAACATCTTCCCAGCATTGATCATCTGTGCTCCAGCAGAGCCCAGCCAGGATCTTCTCAGACCCCTCCCACTGTGGACCATGTGAGCTCCTGCCCTCAGGCAAAAAATGAAATTTCATTAGAAAAGACACGGAAACAGATTCTCCGAGAAGCAGAGGTTTTTCTTCTTGTTCAAGGCCTCAACTGTAGTCCACAAATTGGCCAACAATTTTCTCCATGAACTACAGCTATTTTATTCAGACTGCAGTGATTTGATCTCCCCGAAGTAGCTTTATCACAATGTCTTTGATTGGTTTACAGTACGAGCTGACCAAAGTGGAAAACCAGTGCAGTGCTGCAGAAGGACAGAGATCAGAACCTGGAGATCAGGCAAGAGAACCAACCGGAATGTCTCACATCACAGTGAACTAAAGTAAAAATGATGAAGATGATGATAACAAAAAGATGTTGGTGACAGAGGTGATGCGAATGGAGATAACACTAAAAGAGATGGCCGTGACAATCTGGCACCCAGGTGAGTTTGATGCATTGGTGACTCTCAGGTGACCTTAGAAAGCAAGATCTGGAAAAGACTTGAGTATGGCAAGCAATGTTGGCTTCCGATTAAGAACCCATCCAGCCATCATCTGCCGTTTGTCCTGTACTCAGGTTCGCAGGGGATGCTGGAGATGCTGGAGCCTATCCCAGCTGTCATCGGGCGAGAGGTGGCGTACACCCTGGACTGGTTGCCAGTCAATCGCAGGGACACATATCCAGACAAACAACATTCACCTATTGTAATTTTTTCCAATTCACCTGCTGCATGTTTTTGGACTGTTGGAGGAAACCGGAGAACCCAGAGGAAACCCGCGCAGACACGGGGAGAAATGGTAATTTTTTCCAATTCACCTGCTGCATGTTTTTGGAGTGTTGGAGGTAACCAGAGAACCCAGAGGAAACCCGCGCAGACACGGGGAGAACATGCAAACTCCACACAGAAAGGTCCCCTGTCAGAATTGAACCAGGGGACTTTGTGCTGTGAGGGTGAAGCACTAACCACTGCGCCACCCTGCCGCCCCTATGAAGAATGACCGGTCTCCCATCCCGCAAATTCAAGACTTCTCCGTGTGGCTGTCAGGCGCCACCATTTTTGCGTGGTTATCACCGGGTGTCCATGTGCACAGAGGACGTGCCCAAGACTGCCGTGGTCACCCCATTTGGGCCTTTCGATTTCCTTTGCAGACCTGTCAGGTCAGGCGTGACCTCACTTTTATGTTCATCTACCTTGACGATAAACTGGTGGCCCCCCATCAGCTGACAAGCTCCTGGAGGACCTGACAGAGGTTATTAGTCATCTGGACGAACACAGCCTGATAGTCAACCCAGCCAAATGTCAGTTTGTGCGGTTGTTGATTGACTTCCTGGGCCATCGTATTTCACCGCAAGTCGCAATTTCTTTGTCTGTGAAGGTGCAAGCGGTAACTGATTACCCCTGCTCGGCCTCGGTCAGAGCATTGCAGGAGTTCTTGGGCATGGTGAACTTCTACAACCGTTTCCTCCCTCACGCTACCCAACTCCATCAGTCACTTGATGGGGCTCTGCTGTCCAGGCAAAGGAGCAACATGGTCAGCTGGACTCCAGAACAAGTTATGGCTTTTGAAGGGGCTAGGCGGGCCTAGGCAGTGACATTGGGCCAACGCGTCTGATGTCACTGTGGGGACCGTGGTTGAACAAACGGTGGCAAATGCATGGACACCCCTTGGGTTCTTTAGCCGAAAACTCCAGGATAAGGAACGAAAGTCATGCCCCAGAACAGAATCTCCCACTGCAAAATTTTTGTCCTTGGCAAATTGGATCCTGCCATACTGCTGATCTGCCTGAGCCTGGTCCACCACAACTGTCACACTTGGTTTGAGAGGGTCGGAGTGGGTACGGAGCCGATGGCGGAGGAAGAGCATTGCCGAGGACTCGGGACTTCGTGCTCAGTGCTGCCTCAAAGTTTTTCAGGTGATCAGTATTATGATGTCTCGTTATCCGGATGTCGTCTGAAAAACAGTGTTCAATGTGAAGCTGATGATCCGGCTTGAGTATCAGCGCTACCTCAAAGTCCTTTAAAGTTCCCAGTTCATCTTTGAACACCTCAACATGGCTGTCTAGAACTGTTGTCAAGGTGTCATCTTTCCGCATGTGATGAATGGATTTGGCTGATGCTACTGCTCTCCAGTTCAGTCTCACGCTTCTCAACCACTCACGGCCAAATAGGGGGGGATGCATTACCTTTGAGCACATATAGGGGGAACCATGCACTTTGTTTATTCATCTGCACCCTAACTTTCATCCCCCCTACTGGGGTAATGACTTGGCCAGTGTATATTTTCAGCAGGATGTGGGTGTGGCGCAGACAAATGTGACTGAATTGTGCATTATACAGCTTCTCTGAAATAATGGACTCTGCTGCACCTGTGTCAAGTTCCATCTTGATTGTCTGTCCCTCGACTTTTGGCCTGACCCATATTACTGCAGATGCTGGGTTATCCTGCTGCAACTTTTGCTCTCTGTGTTCCCCTATTGGCTACATCTACCATGTGCAGGAGTAAACGGTTCCACCGTTCCCTCAAGGCAGCACTGCCTGCCGCGCTTTCAGACGGCAACTGGGTGGATCGTTTACAGTGGGTTATGCTGGGGCTGCGTTCAGCTATGGAAGATGACCTCAGCACATTGCCTGCAAAGCTGGTTTGTGGGCAGCCGCTGAGGGTCCCAGGAGGGTTCTTGCCATTCCCCCTCCCCATTCCCGTCGAGCCCCCAGCTCCCAGGTCCCGTTCACCACTGTTTCCCACAATCTTGTACCTGCGAAGCTCATGTCGGCTCAGTTTGTGTTTGTGTGACATGTCGCTCACAGCTCACCTCTTCAGCCCTGTATGATGGGCAGTTCTGGGTTCTCGAGGAGGTGGGCGCTAAGAGTTTTGTGCTGGACGTGGGCGGGCATAAGGAGCAGCTGTGGCTCGATCGTCTGGAGCCAGCATATGGGATGGCTGGTGAAGTTCTGCTTCTTGCCCAGGTTCCCTGCTGTGGTCGCCCTACGTTCAGGACTCCAGCAGCACCTACACGGATCCAGCGTCCGCGGGCCCCAGCTGTTTCGACCGTGGAACGATGCAGCCATTGTGACAGACCAATCAGGCCTTCCATGAGGCACTACTTTCTGTTCCAGGGTCCCTTCTGGGTGTTCGGGGGGGCTGTGAGGTGAACACTGAGGGGCGTGGCCTCTCACCCCACGGACTATGGGCTGGGGGACATGGTTTAAGTCTGGGGTGCATATGCACCCCGGAAGTGCACTGTGTTCTATTGTATTGTTTTTGCTCATGATTAAAGTTAAACTCATCCACGACTCCAAGGCTTTGTCATAGAATATTCCTCGCCAGTCACCACAGCCTGACAGAGACGGCAATCTGGCGACCTAATGAGTGTCTTTACATGGGTCCTAGATGCTGGTGATCAGCTTCGAGTGATTCACAGCAGGTTTATGGAAGGAGGACAGAGCAGCAGAGAATTACAGAGCCCAGGTTGTAGTGCCTGTACACTTTGACAAGTCAGGATAGAACCCCTCAAAGTGAAACAATTCTCAAGATCTCAGGATATTTGAGGATATCTCAGTCTCCCTTTAATCTAATTTTTTAAAGAATTGAAACATCTGAGATCCATTTTTTTCTTTGTGAAGCAGAGCTGTGATGAACAGACTTTCAGTAAGTAAGTAAGTCAAGCTCCTTCAACCCTGTGTGGAATAAAGAGTCGTCACAAGGCTGAGGCGGGTCTTCTTCTCACATGAACTGACTGGCTTTCTGAAAGTCATAGATTAGTGAAAAAAATCAAAAAGCAGCTCATTGATCAATAATAATGCTTTCATTGTCAATGCCAGTCTTTTGTTCTTTATTTGCATTGTGACAGCATAATTTCCTCTCGACTGCCGTGTGTGCGTGTGCGTGTGCATGTGTGCGTAAGGCTTGCATAATTGCATGACAGTTTGATCTGAATATTGATGCCTTTTTCATGTACTCATATCTGTGTGAACACTCCCGCCGAGGGCAGTGACAGCGGAGTGAAGGTAAAACGCTCTTTGCTTCGGCCCAGTAGGGGTTAAGACGTGTAATTTCCCATAAATGAGGTCTCAGCCACATCATTCAGCGCTTGTTGATTTTTTAACTCACTTGACGGCGGTGATTGCAGCAGAAGAGGGGTGAGAGAGAGAGCTTGATTGTCAGAAGAGGGCTTGGGAATTATGGTTCATTGCAATGTGCGAAGGCTCCGGTGCAGCTAGGGTTGTTACAGATGAACACAATTGCAATGACCTCAATAAAGCACTTAAAGGAGAGGTCTGTAATGGCGCTGTAAGATTGATTCAAAGCTATGGGGAACTTCTATATATTTCCCCAAGATCCAGATTTGTTTCTCACCTCGCAATCCGCTGCAGCCCCTTCCGAATCGTGTAATCCTGTCATGAATGCATTTCTGTGTCAGGTGCAGCACCACGCCGTTCCAAGAAGCCAGGGTTTTATATATTAGGTTAAGGGGTGGTTTGCATGCCAGATTACTAATTGATCGTGTTTTACATTGCAAATGAGTCATTCATATTAGCACTGGCTCTCACTCAAAGGCAAGGGTGCAGCGGTCTTATCCAGTTGCTGCAGGAATTGATTAGCAGTGCACGGAGACCGAGCCTTGGCAGGATCCAACACGGCCAATGCAAATGTGAATGAATAGCTAATGCATTGTGGGGAGGATATTGTTTGTCTCATGTTGGGGGATTTCCAGGGGGAAGTGGAGATTGAGACCACTGCCGTTCCCCATCATTTCTATTTTGGGGAAGAAAAATAAGAAATGAAAAAACAGCTAAAAATATACACCATGCAAGAAAATGTGCAAATAAAAAATGCAAAATGCATGGCGGAAGGTTTCTCAGTTGTGAGCGGCAGAAAAACAGGAGACTCTGCTGCGTCATGATGACAGTCCACCGCGCTGCAGGAATCCTGCTGAATTTTATTGGCAGAGTCAGATTTGTGGTGATGTTGCTGTTGTGCCAGCCTACATGTAGATGGGGTCAAGTGCGAGGATCCTCCTTCTGCTGTAACTGGCACTGCCGCCCGAACAAAGATGAATTCCTTTTGAATAACCAAGTTCATTTTGTCGCAGCCTCCATTTCAGTGTGGACTTTTCAGACCAGGGAATTGTGGTCCTCAACCCACATCCTCCCCAGGACTCTTGCCGCATATCAGCGTGGTAGTTCAATCCCAAAGTCCATCTTGAATGATGCAGATGATTCCAAAAAAATTCAAGGGTGTGTGACTGTCAGTGTTTGCTGAAAATGGAGGGCTCGCTGTTTCAGTCCACCGACCAATCAGGAGGAGGCATCAGGACACGTGGCAGGGGACCTTCTTAAGTACCAGTATCGTACCCTGAGCTGTCCTGGGGATGTGGAGACTCTTTGATTATTTGCCATCTGCCGAGTGTCCAGTTGCTGGGAGGATGTAACCCCTATCCAGATTGCGATGGGAGAAGTCTCCATTACAGCCAATCAGATTCAAGGATATCCAACAAGACACTTGATTTAACGTGATTGTAAACTTGGCCTCTCTAGATGCCGATGGTTAGCTGCAGTTTATGCAAATATTGTTTTTAGATCTTTAACGGTTGAATTTGAGGCAGGAAATGAGAAAAAAATCAAAGGTTTTGAGAAGATTTACCGCATCGGGCTCAAGTAGAATAAATTCCTTACTGAAGGGATCGTCTGCTTTCCAGGTCCTTGGCCAACTGGAAATAGGAAAATCCATCCAAGTCAGCCCACGACCGCCGGCACGCTTGGACCCATCCGGTAATTTAACGTTATTTATACTCTGGCTGCCATTCCCACCGAGGTATCTGCTGCTGTCGGTGTTATTGATTTGAGGAAATAAAGGCCACTCTCCAGGAAAAACCCATTGATCGCCGAACTAAACACCTTCAGTACTCATTCAGCTTCATACCTGCATGCACAAGCTGTCACACATTTATTTTTTGTTGTTGTTTTTAGTTTTCAGGGGCTTTAAAGTCCTTTAAAATGCTGCTAATCCACATCCCACTAATCCAATATTTATAATCAACATGGAAATTTAACCAGAGGGCGGTAATCCTGCCGTTCCTAATGCGGAATGTTGGCCGGAGCAGGAAATGTATTGGAACAGGGTTTTAACCACCATTCAAGTACCTAGGTCCAAACCTGACCTCGGTAACCTCTCCGTCCTGGGGTTCAGTGCTGAGCTCGCCAGATAGATCTCCAACAGTGCGGTCGATAATGGGTTCACCCCCCACTAGTACCCCTCCACACACACCTCCCACAGCCTCGGGGCCCTGTCGAAGCACGAGAGAGCCAAGAGCCTCGAAAACAACTTTTTTTCTTGCTTATCTAAATATTTCTGATGTTAAATGCCCAGTCCTCCCCCGCCCACAGACGTTTCCCTGTCCTGTGAAGCTTGTGATTAGAGGCTCTTGCTTCTTCAAAATCATAATCGCCTGCTGGGACGTCGCTGCTATCCTGAAAAAAAAAACGAAAATAATAAAATTCTGTCTGATAACAAATGTAAAAAAAAGAAATGGCCAAAAATCAATCGATTTAAGAAAAAAAATGACCAGGTGCATTGTCAATAATCAATGACATTTAGTGGCGTTTTGATTTCTTCGGTTCCACCGTTCCAGTGAAACATGAATGTGATTCATTCTGAATTAATCATATCAAAATAACCATTGATTTCATTCCACATTTTTTGTTCAATCAGCTGTGTTCTGCTTTTTACATCGAAGCAGTGAGATTTGGGAAGAGCAACCAAATCCAAGCAGCTCCCAAACAGTTGTCTTCTGCACCTCTGAAGATCTTCC
This sequence comes from Fistularia tabacaria, assembly GCA_901007705.1. Lineage (NCBI taxonomy): Eukaryota > Metazoa > Chordata > Actinopteri > Syngnathiformes > Fistulariidae > Fistularia > Fistularia tabacaria. The sequence continues at coordinate 19,838 of CAAKHD010011546.1, forward strand.
CCTTTGGGCTCCTCCTTCAGGGGTCACAGCCAATCATCTGCCTCCATCTCAACTAACCCTTGGCCAATCACCTGCCTCCATCTCAACTGACCTCTTTCCATCCATCCATAAACCTCCTCAATGGTCTCCCTCGAGACCTCCAACCTCAACATCCTTCTACCCAGATCTTCTCCACCTCTCCTCTTTCCATGTCAAAACCATGTCAGTGTGACTTTATCTCCAGAACATCTAACATTTGCTGTCCCTCTGCTGGACTCCTTGCTGATCCTCTCCATCCTCCTCACTCCCAACGAGGAACCTCCACACCTTCATCTCTGCTGCCTCCACCTCTGCCTCGTGTGTTCTCCTCACTGTCTCTAAACCAAACATGGCTGCTATCCACCATCCCTGTCATCTTGGCTGAAGCTCTTTTATCCCTACTGACACGTTTCTTCTGATGCTTTTTCTTAAACAAAGGTGACCATCCAAGTGTAGAAATGATTAGTTTGCTCTGCAGCCACAGGATCATACACCACCTGACTGGAGGCCGGAGTCGTGACACCCTTTATTCCGTCTGCTTTATTCTGTCCGTATTCTGTCTGCTGGCTGGATTAACTCCCCCATGCTCGTGTTCAGCGCCAGCACCCTCTAATAGTGATCTGCTGCTCATTGGATTCTGTGTAGCGCCTCAATTTTTGGGACTATTTTTCACAGCTCATGAAGTACCTAAATTGACTGGGGACATTCGGGGATCGGTGGCGGGGTGGCGGGGCCGGGGGATGGTGGAGCTGTGGGGCCTCGGAATGGTAAGGCTGTGGAGCTGCGAAGCCTCACTGCGGTTCCCCTCCGGGTTCAAGTCTCTGAGCAGTACAGTGTGCGCCGCAGCAGAGAAAGGACAGGAGATTGGACCTCACAGGAGCAGGGACACTTTTCTCAGCTAAGATTAAAGAATTAAAGGTGATGCTTTGTTTTTCACGACCCACACTTTCAAACATGTACTGTATGTTTGTGTGTGCATGTGTGTGTTTGTCCTCAATTTTCTGTTCTATTCAGCTGTTGTGCATTTTCTATAAAAAGCACAACAGCTGAATCTTTTTCTATAAAAAGCACAACAGCTGAATAGTACAGAAAATTGAGGACAAACACACACATGCACACACACACACATGCACTTTAACACTGTGAAAGTGTGAATAGAACTGCATCCATCTATCAGTCAAACAACCAAGATTATAAGTGTCTCTATTTGTGTGTGTGTATTTTCTGACATTATCCATATGGCAACGGAAAATTCTGCAACTGTTGAACCAATCATGTTAATATAGAAGCTGTACTTCTTTCACTCATTCATTCATTCATTCATTCATTCATTCATTCATTCATTCATTCATCCTCAATGCCAATCCGGCAGTTATGGTCATGAGGGTCTGGAGCCTATCCCAGCTGTGATTTGGCGAGAGGTGGGGTTCACCCTGGATCAACTACAGGGTTCCACCTTCATCTAGAGAACCCCCTGTCTTCTCCTCGGTGTCTCTGAAGCAGACACCATGGTTGCTCTAACCTCCATTCTGGTGAGGTTGATAGAGGAAAAACTGCTGGACTCCCAGCTGGCCGACACCAGTGATGTCTCACCTAGGTTAAGGCTATTTTGTTGTTTCCTCAGAGGTTAATAAGTTCCATATTAAGAAAATGACTCTGCAGCAGCATCACATCAAGCTCCAACGGACACCTCCTCACCGTGAGTTACAGTAGAGGCATTGCCAGCTCTCCTGCTGTCAGACTGCAAGGGGCTGCTGGAACCTGGAGCCGTCTCTCCTGCTGCTCTGTTACATTAATTGGTGTAACTGACAGAGGGAGTGAATGCTTATTGCACCGGGCTCCACAGAGGAATCCAGCTAACTCCCCCAACCCCCACCCCCCCGAGTCAATTAGCACACCCCGAGAGGTAAACTCAATTGCAGGGACAAATCCTTATGTTGTGTTGAACAAGTCTTTTTGCTGAGGGGTTCCATATCATTCACTCCGCGTTGGCTGTTCAAGAAGATGTGCTGAAAAACATGTTTCAATTTTTGGTGCAAAGTGCAGTTAGATGGTTGCGACCAGGTCAGTATGATGGTGGACTTCCGTCAGTCTGGTAGATGTTTCCTCAAGGCTCACTGGTAGAAATGAGGTTTAAATACAATTCACTGACCTGACTGCACAGTACAATCACAAGTTCAAGAGAAACTCACAACTTGTATTGTTTGTGTTATGGTCAACACTCTCTGACCTGGACAAACACCTACTCTTAGTCACCTGAACACAACAGTCAGGACCAGTCTGTGACCACTAGCCTCACAGGAACTGTTTCCCAGATTGTCATTGCCATTTCTGTTTGTATTGTTTCTGTTAGCGTCTTCACCAATGCCTGTTAGGTTCCTTATAATGTGAGACTCGCCAAGAGGCCAGAGAGGTAGTCTGTGTGAGGGAGGAGGTTTCAGAGGAAAGAGTTAGATGATTGGCCATGGAGAGCCCTTGAAGGGAGCAGCCCAAAAGGAGATGCTCCAACAAGTAAAACTATTCCACCACTAATCATCTCACCTCCACCTGCTCCGGGAAACCTTCTTGTATTACATGTAAAAGCAAGATCACCCGAGATCTAGGAATGGAAACTTTTGTTATAGGCATTCAGAGTGTTTGGTATTGGTTTCAATCAGTAGTCAGGTGTTGTGAGGAGACTCCTCTCAATAAGAACACCTAGCTTCTTATTCTGAACATCTGTCAAATCTCAGTTTTCATCTCAGGGGAACCCATTGCCTCGACGAACGAAACGTTGAGCAGCACACTTGAAGGTATCTGAGCGTGAGCAGAGGCAGCAGAGACTTACGTTCCTTCAAAGTATCTATTAAATTCTTCGGAAAGTTGTGATGTCGTTTCATTTGCATAATCAGAAAAGACATTGTGTTCTGTTTATTAAGAAGAAGAACCTTATGGTTTTGTATTCCATCCTTGAGGACAGAACATTATGGACCATCAACCCACTGTTCTCCTTGTCGTTGATATTTCTGAGGAGCAGAAGCAGAAAGACTCATTACTGAATCGGAAGACAACAAAACTGTCCCAGTCAGCCTTCATCGTCCTCCACCAGGCCGGAGCAAGGTCAGCCTGAAGTTCTGGAGTACACACCAGGACAGGCTCGTACTCTGTTTGATCAGAAAAAATGAGGAATGTCCATCTGAGGACTTCAGAGAGGGGAAAGGTCAAAAATTGATCTGTCCGGGGACAAGGCCTTGATGGCCCTTGGAGCCAATCAATAGCATTTATTCCAGGTTTACTTCTCCATCCTGGATGGTGGTCAGGACGGTGAAATGCAGTGTTAATTTCAGGCTGACTGAAATTCATTGATGATGGTTTTGGATGAGCTTTTCTTCTTTTTTTTAATTTGTTTGTAATTTAGACTTCTGGTAGTGACTGAGTGAATGTTTGTCCGCAGAAGTTCACAGATATAGAACCGTACACCACACTCCCGATGTTTTGGGGTGATTCTATCATCAGGGTTTGGATGGAAGAGTCAAACATACAGGCTCGGCAAGGATGAATCCACATGTACTTTCTGTAGTGTTTCAACGTGTTAAGTTTTGATGTTCATCCATTCAATTTCAGTTTCCTGAACCGGAAACTCCTGATTCAGAAAGTGGTTATCAGAGAGCTGATCCAGAATTAGAAAGGAAGACATTCTGATTTTGACACCAGCTGGATGGAGGAAATAATGTGGTTAGATGCTTTTTGAGTGGTATAGTGATGCAGTGCTTGGCACCTCCACCCCACAGGAAGAAGGTCCCCGGTTGGATACCCCGTAGGGGAGCCTTTCTGTGTGGAGTTTCCATGTTCTCCCCATGTCTGCGTGGGGTTCCTCCAAGTTCTGTGGGTTTCTCCCACAGTTCAAAAACATGCAGGAGGTTCATCGAACACCTCAAATTGTCTGAACATGTGACTGAGAGGGTTTAGGGTTGAATGTCTCTATGTAGCCCTCTAAAGGAGACCTCCTCTTGCCCAATAGCACAGGCTCCAGTCCTCAAAAAAACCCATAGTCAAAAACTTCCAGGCTCCATACGACAAGACCTTAAAAAACAAGTTGTACTGAGAGGGCGGGTAGTTTTGCATAGTACGACTGATAAAGTACCTCATACAAACAAGCAATGCTAGGATTCTTGATATCACAAGTATCTTAATGGACTACCACAGGGAGGATTACTAACCTGGAATGCTGGTCTCCTCTCTCTCGCTGCTGCCATTATGCTTGGTATGCCTCTGTGTCGCTGTCGCAGAGGTGACAAAATCTTAAAAAGAGCCATGGAGCAGTACCGAGCCAATCAATTCACTGCATTGCAGCAATGAAATAAGATTTGATCCATTTTAAGGAGAGATAATACGATCATGATCGATACCCGGTCACCGCGGATATTATCTGAAGCTTCATCACCCAACGCCCACATTCTGTCCCACTCACGGGACCGAGGGGCATGGAGTGCAGCTTCTGCCTCTGTTTATGTGAATGAAATGAAAAGAAATGTGGCTTTGTGCTTGTGGGCCTCGGGCCACCTCCTTTGCATGCTGAGGTCAAACGGATCACTGAGGTCCAAACGGAGAGTCACAGATGCCATGAAGAACACGCAATGGCTATAAAGTTAACCCATGATAGGATGGAAAAATTAGTCTAGGGGTCACTGTCCACCACTTGCGCTGACCTTTCCAGTGCTTCTGCTTCTTCTTTTCCTTTCGGCTTTTCCCTTCAGGGGTCACCACAGCGAATAAACCTTCTCCATCTAACCCTATTCTCTGTATCCTCCTCTCTCATGCCAACTACCTTCATATCTTCTCTCACTATGCCCAGAAACCTTCTCTTGAGTCTTCCTCCACACCTCCTGCCTGGCATCTCCCATTCCAGAATTCTTCTACCAAATATAGTCCCTATCCCTCCTCTGTACATGACCGAACCATCTCAGTCTGCCTTCTCTAATCTTCTCTCCAAAACATCTAACATGTGCTGTCCCTCTGATGGACTAATTTATGATCCTATCCATCCTCACTTCCAAAGAGAACCTCAACATCTTCATCTCTGCTACCTCCAGCTCTGCCTCCTGTCTTCTGTTCAGTGCCACTGTCTCCAAACCATACAGCATCGCTGGTCTCACCACTGTTTTGTAAACCTTTCCTTTCATTCTAGATGATATTCTTCTATCACATAGAACTCCTGAAACTTTTCTCCACCCATTCCAACCTGCTTGAACCCATTTCTTTATCTCTTTTCCACACTCTCCATTGCTCTGGACTGTTGACCCTAAGTACCTGAAATACTCCACCTTCTTGATCTCCACTCCCTGTAGCCTAACTGTTCCACCCAGGTTCCTCTCATTTACACACATATATTCTGTCTTGCTGCGGCTAACCTTCATTCCTCTCTTTTCTAGAGCATACCTCCACCTCTCAAGATTTTCCTCAACCTGTTACCTGCTCTCATGACAGATCACAATATCATCTGCTCATGGTCCATGGAGATTCCTGTCTAATCTCATCTGTCAGCCTGTCCATGCCCACTGCAAACAGGAACGGGCTCAGAGCTGATCCCTGATGAAGCCCCACCTCCACTTTGAACCTCTCTGTTACATCTAAAGCACACCTCA
>CAAKHD010011546.1:37023-64767 GCA_901007705.1 Fistularia tabacaria
CGCCCCCCTGCGCCCCCCCCGCGCGCGCGCGCCCACATGTCTGACGGAGCGCGGCGAGCCCGCGCGCCGCGCGCGTGAGGCCGCGCTCTCTCTCTCTCTCTCTCTCTCTCTCTCTCTCTCTCTCTCTCTCTCTCTCTCTCTCTCTCTCTCTCTCTCTCTCTCTCTCTCTCTCTCCCCCCCCCACCTTTTCTGTCCGTCGACCTCCTGCTGCAACCATCTGCCAACAAACTGGTGAAAGAGGATGGAGAGAACGGACCACAGACAGACAGGTAGATAGATAGACAGACAGACAGGTAGATGGACAGACAGACAGACAGGTAGATGGACAGATAGACAGACAGGTAGATAGACAGACAGGTAGATAGAAGGACAGACAGACAGGTAGATAGATAGACGGACAGACAGGTAGATAGATAGACAGGTAGATCTCCATAGAGATCCCAATGGTCCTGAGCTCAGGGTTATAGGTCCTGCAGGTCCTCAACAGTGGTCAACCCTACTGAAGGTAAGTTGGACCTGGCTGGAGCAGGTTGTCTCCTCTAAGACATTCCTCCTCTCAAAGGTGGACCAGGTTGTGTCCTTGGAGATGTTTCTCTTCTGTCGTCTTGAAGATGATCCTCTTCTCCTCCCAGAGTTCCAGATGTTCCATGACCTTCTCCTGTCATTCAGCAGCTTGTCTCCCCCTGCTGGTAGACCGAGGTAAAGCAGGCCGTTCCAATTCATTGGTGCAGTGGGGACAGGAGGGACAGGAAGGACAGGAGGGACAGGAAGGACAGCAGGGACAGCAGGGACAGCAGGGACAGCAGGGACAGCAGGGAGTAACTCCAAGAAACCCTGATCCATGGTGAAGGGCTACTCCAGTACCTTCAGGGTCCAATTATAAGACCCTAAGGGACCCCCATAGTGGACCCCAAAATTAGACCCCCATTAGGGACCCATGGATCGAACCCCCTGAGGATCCCCCATTGAAGACCTACATTGGGGACCCCATCACAGATCCCCTTGAGGGACCAGTCTGAAAGAGGCCCCCGGGAGGGGACCCATGTGGCCATCGCGAGATCGTTCACGTCTCCACCATTCTCCTGCCAGCACTCCAGCTGTTCTCCCGGTTCTCCGGAGTTATGGGATGGAGCTGTGCGACATGAATGTTCAGCAGCCTCTCGTCTCCTTGACGACCCGCAGACGCCTCTGATGCCCGTCATTCACAGGAGAACCCGGATCTACCTCACGGGGCAGCAGGGGGCGACAACGCTTAGGGCTGCAAAGTCAACAGAACCTGGGAGACATTTCGTTCCGCACAATCTAAATCTAATTTATGATGATTGTTTCCTGTAAATGTACATTATATTCATATCGTATGACGTCATTAATTTGTCACTCTTCTTCATTCGTATTTGCTCCTATTCCTCCATCGCCGAGGTTATTTCTCCCACTGATCCCGTCGCTGTTTTCCTCGCCCTCCTTCCCGTCGTCTCTTTCCTTCCACCGTTTTTCAGTCTTTTATTTCCGAGGGTTTCTTTTCGCTGCAGGCGGAAGGATCTGCTGCAGCGGCCGCGGACGCACGTTCGCTGCGCGGCGCGCGAGTATCCTTCCGCCGCGGCGGTTAGCGCCGCGTCCGTCGCCGGATCAAAGGGGCCCTTTTTCCCGCCGCGCGGAACTTTTTCCGCGCCGGAAGGGACGAACCGTCCCCGGGCGCCGCCGCGCCGCTCGAAGCGACGCGTTTTTACCTCGAAAACCGGCGGATAAACGGCGGCGGGCCGACGCGGACGCCACAGCGCCGCCGCGGCCGCGGAGGGGACTGCGGCGCGAACGGCCCCGGTCCCGCTGACATCTTGAGTCCGAGCGCTCGGCCCCGGACGGCGGATCGCGGCGCGGAGATGCCCGGGATGATGGACAAAGGCTCCGAGTACCTCGGCAAGGGCCGCGCCAACGGCACCAAGAGCCCGTCCGCCGCGTCCAACGGACATCTGTCCGACGACAGCGGCAGCGACGACGAGCACGGTGGGTATAGCCTCGAACACGCCGCGTCTGCGCCGCGTGTCCGCGTCCGCGGACGTCACGGCGGGAACCGACGTGCGTGTCGTTACTCTTGCAGATGTCGGAATGCGCGTCGGAGCCGACTATCAGGCGAACATCCCCGAGTTCGACGGCGGTGAGTGTGCGGGGCCGCGGCGGGGCGAGTGGGGGTAGCCTCGATCACCACACACACACACACACACGCACACACACGCACACACACACAGTGGCGTCACTGGCCCGAGAAATGTAAAAGTGCAAGAAAAGCGGCAGATGTTTGTGAAAACGGGATCCAACGTGTGTCTGGGGAAACTTCCTCAAGACTCCTAACAATCAATAACAATCAATCATAGTGATTCCAGTGAGCCTTCCTTCACCGCCTGCCTCTGACCCCAGGCCCGCTTTCAGGTTCCACCAAGTATTCGGACAAAGACAGCGGCGGGATGCTGGTGTGGTCTCCGTATCACGCCATCGTTGACTCCAAACGTACGTGACCTCCCCTCGACCCCTCTGGGAGTTGCCTCCTTGGTCGTCATGGTGATGTGTGTGTTGTTTCCTCCGTAGTGGATGAGTACATCGCTCTCGCCAAGGAGAAACACGGGTACAACGTGGAGCAGGTGACTCGCCGCCGCCAGCTGCCCGTTTACGCTCCGTGACAGTTGAATTAATGTGTGTGTGTGTGTGTGTCAGGCGCTCGGGATGCTCTTCTGGCACAAACACAACATCGAGAAGTCTCTGGCCGACCTCCCAAACTTCACTCCGTTTCCCGACGAGTGGACAGTGGAGGACAAGGTTCTGTTCGAACAGGCCTTCAGCTTCCACGGGAAGAGCTTCCACCGCATCCAGCAGATGGTAAACACCCCAAAGTGTGTGAAAGTGTCCCAAAGAAACACAAAACACGTAGCTCTGGATCGTTAGCCTGTTGAGGGGAACCGTTCTAAAAGCGCTGTGGACCTCGGTCGGCGCGGAGGGTCTCTGCCGGCCGGACGTCGGGGGGGTCAGTGAACGTCTCGTGTTTCTGTCCAGCTGCCGGACAAGTCCATCTCCAGCCTGGTCAAGTATTATTACTCCTGGAAGAAAACCCGCTCCAGAACCAGCCTGATGGACCGGCAGGCCAGGAAGCTGGCGAGCCGGAGCAACACGGGCGACAGGTATGAAAATGCCGCTCTGACGCCATCGCTATGGTTGCGATGAGCGTGGCGCCGATGAAGGGCTCGTGGACGCTCGGAGCTTCGGGCTGAGGCTTGTCGTTGTCGCCATAGTGACGAGGAGATGGAGGAGGCCAATCCCATCGAGGCCAACGACAGCGACTACGACCCCAACAAGGAGACAAAGAAGGAGGTATGCGCCCGAGGCAGCTAATAGCACTAGCGGCTAACAGTAAAGGGGACGGGAGCCGGCGGTCCGTGGCGGGCGGGGCCTCGGTTTTCATCGGACGGAGAAGCGGTGACAGGAAACCTCCCTCCCGGCAGAACCCGGTGGAGCCGGTGCTTCCGGGCTCCAAGGTGGCGTTGGGTCGCCGGGAGCATCAGACCCTGCAGCACCGACACCACCAGCGCTCCCGCTGCCGCCCCCCCAAAGGCATGTACCTGACCCAGGACGACGTGGTGGCCGTGTCCTGCAGCGCCGCCGCTGCCAACACGCTGCTCCGCCAGCTGGACATGGAGCTGGTGTCCCTCAAGAGACAGGTAGGCCTTCCGGATGGGCGGAGAGGGGAGTCACAGCTCGGCAGGAACCCTCTCTACCGCACGCCGCCGCCGTCCAGGTCTCACCCGGGTTTGTGTGCGCGTTCTCTTCCTCAGGTCCAAAACGCCAAACAGATGAACAGCGGCCTGAAACACATGCTGGAGTCCGGGATCGACGAGTTCCGGCTTCCCGAGGTTTGTTTGACCTCTGACCCCCGAGGGGGCGGGGCTTAACATGAGCGCGTGTGCCGGAGTGACCTCTGACCTTTTTGTTTCAGTGCAACCAGAAGGTAAATGCCCGCTGGACCACGGACGAGCAGCTGCTGGCTGTTCAGGGTGAGTGTTCCTCCGCCTGGCTCGGCGAAAGGTAAGGTGACCTCCAGCTCAGCCTTGATTCTGCTCTTTGACCTTTGACCTGTAGTCTGGCCCCTATTGGGGTTGTCTGGGCTGCGCACAAGGTTTTGTTACCATGGTGACGGGTCAACTGGTTTGTGGATGGAACAGTTTTCACCTTGGATTGTGAAGTTAGACACACCGTGTGTGTGTGTGTGTGTGTGTTGTCCAGGTGTAAGGAAGTACGGGAAGGACTTCCAGGCCATCGCTGATGTCATCGGGAACAAAACGGTGGGTCAGGTGAAGAACTTTTTTGTCAACTACCGGCGGCGCTTCAACCTGGAGGAGGTGCTCCAGGAGTGGGAGGCGGAGCAGGGAACCCGCGCCCCCAACGGAGACAGCGCCGCCTCCGGAGAGGAGGGAAAGAGCTCGGCCACGCCGTCGGGGAAAAGCACGGACGAGGAAGACGAGGAGGTGAGGAAGAACCCGGCGTTACAACGGGCGTGTTCTCGCTGGTCCCTGTAGGAGGACGCCGGTCTTCTCGACCAGAGTTTTTTTTTTTCCCAGCGCGGCTAAGGATGACGCCACGTTCCCCCCCTTCTGTGTCCAGGGTCAGGTGACGTCCTCCGGGGTGTCCCCCGCGGTGTCCGGCTCCTCGTCGTCTCAGACGCCGGCGACCTCGGCGGGCTCCGCCTCCTCCTCGCTCCACCAGCCCCCCCCGCTCCTGCGGCCCTCCCTGCCGGCCACGCCCTCCTTGCACCGCCAGCCGCCGCCGCTGCAGCAGCAGGCCCGCTTCCTCCAGCCCCGCCCCGCCCTGCAGCAGCCGCCGCCCCTCATCCGCCCCTCCAACCCGCCGCCCCCCCGCCTCAACCCCCGGCCCCCCGCCCCCCTCGGCCTGGGGGGCCCGCCGGGGGGGGGCGGCCCCCAGCAGCCGGCCGGCCTTCCGGCCCACCAGCCGGAGACGGCGGCGGCGTCCTCGCTGCACTGAGCCGGAGGGCGTGCCGCATTCGGGCTCCACAGGGAAATCTGAGCTTCGGCGCGTCGGCCGCGTCCGACCGCCGCCCCCTTGACCCGCTGCTCGGACCGAAACAGCTCGGACCATGAACGTGGGAGCGTCCTCACGGCGACCGAGTGGCAGCCGACTGGGTTTCAAGTGTCAAACCTTCTACCTTCTTGCCGTCCGTCTGACCGTTTTCAGTGCTGGCTCCGCTGCGTGTGTGTGTGTGTTTGTGTGTGTGTGCGTGTGTGTGCGTGTGTGTGCGTGTGTGTGTGTGTGTGTGTGAGGGGGGGTGATTGACAGGTGGGCTGACACATTTTACTGTTGAGTATTTTCTGGAGGACTTTTATATTTCTGGAGATGTGGAGGATTCTGTTTGGTTCTTGTCTGATTTCTTCTGAATAAAATCTAAAACAGAGACGACTGGATTATTACCTGCAGGCACGGTTCATTTCCAGGTGGTCTGCTGACCCTTCAGACCTTCTAGATCTCATACAGATGCTTCCCCAGGTGGTCTACTGACGAGTCAGACCTGCCAAACCTGCTGCAGATGCATCCATCCATCCATCCACCTCGGTGCGCTGATGCGGCCACTGGAGCGGCGCGCGCGCGTGTATGCGTGCGCGTCAGTGTTCGAAGCGCGCCCGTTTGGGGGCGTGGCTTGAGGCGGTGACGTCAGAGCGCAGAGGAGAAGATGGCGGCGGAGGAGAGCGGGCTGAGGCACCGCAGCTTCAAACCCGGAGACGGTAAGACGTTTACGCGGAGCCGCGGCGCCTTGACACCGGAACCGCACGGAGCTTTTCGGGCGCCGTTCAAAGACGCGAGCTCGAAACCCGGAAGCGGCCGGACGCAGAACCGCAGGCGCTCGTTGCATCCTCTGTCGACCTGCATCCCGCGGCGTCCATCCGGGTACGTCCGCCTCCATCACCGGAGACCCGCCGTCGGCAGGACCGGGACCGGAACCGGACCCTGAGCCGAACCGCGTACGCCAGGATCCGATCCGGAGCTTAGCATGAATGTTATTAGCATTAGAGTTAGTGGCTCTGCTATCTGCCTGTTTACTGAATGCTAGCCTAGCTTAGCACAAGTGTGAGCACCATCTGATGAGGAGCATTAGTAGGACCAGCAACCCCCTCCAGAAGATGGAATGACGTAGATGTGAAACTTAGGTTTATAGATCACAAATAAGGACATGGTGATGGTGCCCCCCCCCCCCAAGTTACAGACCAGGGACCTCCAAGGCCTCTTCGAGCAGAAGAAGAGAAACATCAGGGAGAGAACCTGAGTCAAGACCCCCCCCCCCGTAGGATCTGGCAGCGATCAACCTGGAGGCTGAGAACCTCCACAGGTGCTGATGTTGCTGGTTTAGATCTTGCTAAGGGCCAAAGTAAGAGAGCGAGTTGTGTTTGTGTGAACTGTTCGTCCGGTAGTCCAGGAAGATCCTGTTCGAACGAGCTGAACCTGAGGTTAGAAGAAGATGTCCGCCCGGCGTACGTTCTCGTTGGTTGCCAGTGTTTGATCGAAGGCGTCGGGTCGGACCACGAGCTCGTCCACATCGTCCCCGCAGAGCACGAGGTCCCGCGCGTCCGCTTAGTCCTCGCTGATCGTAGACACCAAACACCGACACCACATCACTGAACGGTCTGCAAAGCAGAGAGCGTGAGGGCATCTATGTGTGGATGGAAACATCCTCGGGCGGAGGCAGAAGATCTGACCTGTCCTGCTGCTGCTCCTCAGGTGTTCAGCGCCTTCAGTCTGCCCCCATGACTTGCCAGCAGAAGGACGCGGGCGGCGCCCGACCCATTCAGATCGTGGTGGCGGACGAGGACGAGCATTCGTTCTCGCTGCAGGAGGCGGAGCTGGAGCGGCTGCTGCTGCAGGACGGCGTGCAGGATCTCCACGTGGTTGTGGTGTCGGTCGCCGGAGCATTTCGCAAGGGCAAGTCCTTCCTTCTGGACTTCATGCTACGCTACATGTACAGCAAGGTACACTAACACTGCTAACACCGCCCGTCTCAGGCAGGTCCGCCGGGGCGGCCGAGCTTCCGCTGCACCTAATGTTCTGCTTGGTGTTCTGACATGTTTGCTAACACGGCTAGCTGTCTGCTGCATGGGGGTCATTGAACCCACGACATCACACACACGGTAGGCCGGAGGAAACGCACTTCCTGGAAAACAGCCTGGGCCTCCGACCGCGTTAATCTTCTCATGAAGACGCCGAGCGTCTCTCGCGAAGCAGCTCGGCGGCCTCAGAGGAGACGCCGTCGTTCAGCTCGTAAACCCTCGGGCTGCCGAGAACACGCCCGGGTGTCACCGAGGTAGAGGTGGACCCGGTCACAGAATAGAAGGTGGAGAAGAGTCCCCCGTGGGACAGACACTGATTCCGGGTGGAAGTCCAGGGGTTACACCTCGGCGGTAATCCAGGTGCCCCATCTTCCAAAACGCTCGGCCTCTGTGAACATCACCGCGTGTCAGTGTCTTCTAATCCCCAACCCCCAGGAAATACTCACCCTGTCACCCTCCGCAGTCGCCCCGGCGGTGGGTGGGCGGCGAGGACGAGCCTCTGACGGGCTTCCGATGGCGCGGCGGCTGCGAGCGGGAGACGACGGGCATCCTGGCCTGGAGTCAGGTGTTTGTGGTGGAGAAACCGGACGGGTCCAAGGTGGGTCCTCGGGAACTCCTGGGCAGACATGGACACATGGAAACAACAACCGGGCTGGTCAAAGCCCAAGCTCTCCTCATTCACGGAAACAGTACTTGTACTGTCGTATTCTTAGTGCAGTACTTGTACTGTCGTATTCTTACTGCGGTACTTGTACTGTCGTATTCTTAGTCCAGTACTTGGTCTGTGGGATTCTTACTGCGGTACTTGTTCTGTCGTATTCTTAGTGCAGTACTTGTACTGTGGGATTCTTACTGCAGTACTTGTACTGTTGTATTCTTAGTGCAGTACTACTACTGTGGGATTCTTACTGCAGTACTTGTACTGTCATATTCTTAGTGCAGTACTTGTACTGTCGTATTCTTAGTGCAGCTCTTGTACTGTGGTATTCGTAGTGGAGTGCTTGTACTTTGGTATTCTAAGTGCGTTACTTGTATTATGGTATTTTTGCTGCTGTACTTGTACTGTTGGATTCTTAATGTAGTACTTTTACTATGTACTTTTAGTGCTGTACTTGAACTCTGGTATTCCTAGTGTAGTATTTGTACGGCGTTATCATTTGCTCAAAACTCGTTATGTGGTATTTTTAGTGCAGTACTTCTACTCCGTTAATTCTCGCTCATTACTTGTAGTTTCTTTGTGGAGTACCTGTACTGTGGTATTTGTCGTGCAACACTTGTCCTGTTTTAATTGCAATGCATCACTTGTACTGTGGTATTTGCAGTGCAGTACTTATTGTGTTATTTGTAGTGCAGTACTTATTGTGTTATTTGTAGTGCAGTACTTCTACTCTGTACATTGTAGCTCATTACTTGTAGTTTGTTCTTCTTTGTGCAGTACTAGTACTGTGGTCTGTGCAGTGCAGTACTAGTACTGTGGTCTGTGCAGTACAGTATTTGTACTGTGGCCTGTGCAGTGCAGCACTTAGTACCCTTGAGACGTGGTGAGGCTCTGGTTGGTGCATCACAGATTTCTGCAGAAGGCGACACAGTGCGTTAACAGATCGTTGAGGAGAACATGTCTGGAAGGGAGAGCATGTCTCGGAGGGAGCACATGGCGGTCCAGAGGCCACCAGGTGTCTGCAGATGCTGAAGTGAGGTGTCGAAGCCGAGGATAGGGTCAGGGCGAGCCGAGGGAGCTTCTATCTAGTGGACGAATGACCGAGGAGAAGCTGGTGTGTTCCAGGTGGCTGTTCTTCTCATGGACACGCAGGGGGCTTTTGACAGCCAGTCCACCATCAGGGACTGCGCCACGCTGTTCGCCCTGAGCACCATGACCAGCTCCGTCCAGGTCAGCAGATTGCTCCCGGCATGATGTCATCGGTTACATCACCACGACTCACTGCCTGAGGCTGTTTGTTTTTCCAGGTGTACAACCTCTCCCAGAACGTCCAGGAGGACGACCTGCAACATCTCCAGGTCAGTGGCGTCGGTGTACCGTCTCAGCGCGACTCCGGGTGGTTCCTCAGGCGCAGGAACCTCACTTATCCAATCAGAAAGCTCCTGAGATGATCGGCGCCGTACTGTCATCAGTGCACCACTGCGATCAATAAGTGACGTCCTGAAGGCCACGGCTGGGCGGTGACGTCAAGAAGAGGTCATGCTGAGGTCATGATCGCAGCAGCAGCAGCAGAGGGCGCCTCGCTGTACAGTTCCTCAGTCGGTAGCAGCAAAACGCTTGAAGTATCTAGTTGTAGTGTTTCTTCCTTCTGTGATGTTTCTGCACGTTCCTCAAACACCAAGGACAAGAAACGAAGAAGAGGAACCAGAGAAGCAGCCAATCAGAATTGTAAAGCATAGAATCAATGAGGTTTATCTTCTCACCTCAGCTCAAAGACTCCTGCTGCTTCATGTCCTGAAGACCTGACAAGCTGTTGAGGTCTATCGGGTGTTAGACAGGTGGAGCAGGAGGTGCAGATCCAGGCCTGGGAATGTTGTGGAACAACACAGAGGCTTTTCAATGGCAGTTACTGGTCTATATGCCGTCATTTCCAGAGGTGTCAATAAAGTTAGCCTGAATGAAACCTTTCCCGGTTCTTCAGACGATCACGCGGCGTCTCCATCCTGTGCTAACATGTCCCATGATGCCTTACACTTGCAATGATTGTCACCATCATGATGTCATTTCCTCTCTGCAGCTCTTCACGGAGTATGGACGCCTGGCCATGGAGGTGGTCTATGAGAAACCCTTCCAGGTCCGTCAGCTTCACCTTTCACTAGAACAGGACTTGGACGGCAGATCGCTAACTGATGTTTGTTTTCAGACCCTCATGTTCCTGATCAGGGACTGGAGTTACCCTTATGAGCATCCCTATGGTCTGGAAGGGGGGCGGAGCTTCCTAGAGAAGCGACTTCAGGTAACATCCTCTTCGCGTGTAGCCAAAGCTAACATCCTCAGAATGATTACCTTGAAAACATTTTACAACCACGTTCTCTTCGTGTTCCTCGCTCTTCAGGTGAAACAGAACCAACACGAGGAGCTTCAGAACGTCAGGAAACACATCCACTCCTGCTTCTCCAAGATCGGCTGCTTCCTGCTGCCTCATCCCGGCCTGAAGGTGGCGACAAACCCCAGCTTTGACGGGCGGCTCAGAGGTCAGACTTGACCACTTGGGACCAAACTTACCAGATTAACCGACTGATGAGTCAGCGTTTGAGCCTTTGAGCAGGAAATGGTAGCCCAGTCCCAACTAGTAGCCCGGTCCCAACTAGCTTCCGAAGCGAGTCTCGATCCGGTCACAAAGAACCCGAGTGGGTGCCGGTATGTCCCTGTTTGATGGGACGAGACGGAATGTTTGCGATCAAAATGGACACCGTGGAGGCAGGACTGGGTGGTAGCGCTAACCCTTCTGAGACCGCTGGTCTAACCCTAACTTCACCTGAACCCTCACTAACCTTGACCCTAACTAAACAACCTATCTAATCCCAACCAACCCCAACCCAAACTATATGACCAAAACTCACTCACCCCAACCTCAACCAACTAACCCACCCAAAGTGATCGAAGTAGCCTTCTTTGACAGTTGGCTTCAGGCCTGACTCCCAGGTCCCTCGAGGTCCCCTAGTGACGGCTCTGCCTATGACTCAGATATCGACGAGGACTTCCAGAAGCAGCTGGTGGTCCTGGTCCCGACTCTGCTGGCTCCAGAGAACCTGGTGGAGAAGGAGATCGGAGGGGTGAAGGTGACCTGCAGAGACCTGTTGCACTATTTCAAGGTCAGTCCCGATGACCTTTTGCCCTTGTTGCTTCACGCCCCTGATCTCGCTGGATCGATCTGAGGTACTGATCCGCTCTTATGTCTCAGGCCTACATGAAGATCTACCAGGGAGAAGAGCTGCCCCATCCCAAGTCCATGCTTCAGGTCAGTTACACCTCGATGCGTCACCCACGCGTCATCACGCCACGTGACTGATGTCATTTGTTGCGTCGCCTAGGCAACAGCCGAGGCCAATAACCTGGCGGCGGTGGCGGGGGCCAAAGACGTGTACTTCAGGAGCATGGAGCAGGTAAGGGTCGTCTTCTCCTGCCCATGGAAGGGGAGGCGGCAGAAGGTCCTGATGTGCGTCTCCTCAGGTGTGCGGCGGAGACCAGCCCTACCTGGCCCCTGCCGAGCTGGAGCGCCGCCACCTGGAGCTGCGGCAGGCATCGCTGCGACACTTCCGCTCCGTCAAGAAGATGGGCGGCGAGGACTTCTGTCGAGGCTACCAGGACCGCCTGGAGGCGGAGCTCGACGAGGCCTTCGCCAACTTCAGCAAACACAACGACGGCAAGAACATCTTCTCAGCGGCGCGGACGCCGGCCACGCTGTTCGCCGTCATGTTCATCACCTACGTGGGGTCGCTGGTCACCGGCTTCCTGGGGATCGGCTCGGTGGCAGCGCTGTGCAACCTGGCGATGGGCGTGGCCCTCACGGCGCTCTGCCTCTGGGCCTACGCCAAATACTCCGGAGAATTCCGGGAGGTGGGAGGAGTCATCGACCAGGTGGCTGAAACGCTGTGGGAACAGGTGAGACCACGTCGCGGCTCCGAGCGCCACTTTGCCGCCTCCCGATCGGCTGCCTCTCATTGAGCCTTCTTGTTCTTCCTCTGCCCGCTCCAGAGAACGCCGCGGAAGGTGAGAACATCTCGACCTCGCTCAGAGCGACCGCCTAAGGAGGCGGGGCCTTCTCAGGGCCACCTTCTGACCCGTCCTTCATGTTCCAGGTTCTGTCCAAGCTCCTGGCGGCGGCCCGGAGTCGGGTGTCGCTGGGGAGCCTGATGGCCATTCCACGGCCTCGGCTGGCCTCCAACAACAACGTGAAGAAGAAGAACTAGTGACGCCTCGTCACGTCTGCTCACCGCTTTGAGACACACAAGCACTCTTAGTTTGTCCGTGGCCGCCGTGGAGAAGACCTGTCGGTGGGCGGGGCCAAGGTGTTCCTGGTGGGCGGGGCCATTATTCTACCACTACGATTCCCTTTTATGTGAATGTATGAATGAAGCGCATGATCCTCCGAGCTGCCCCCCACCATCGCCACCCCGATGCAACGCCGCAGCTTTCCTCTCGCAGGTGGGCGGAGTCCTGAACGGGAAGTGGTCACGCGCCGGCGTACGCGAGCTCCTGAGACGACGGGCGGTCGCCGGGTTCCGAGGTGAAGGTGTCGGCATGGCGATGCCCGTTTGTTCGTTCGTGCGAAGTAGCGAGACGACAGATCGGTCTCAGTGTTGTTGATGTCATAATGTTAGCCTAGCTTAGCACCAAATGTTGGGAGCACATGCACTGGAAGGAGGCGACCCACTGCTGCAGTGGGTGGCGTGTCGCAGTACGTGTCGCAGTACGCTGGCCGTGTGTCGACCTCCTGTCCGCAGAACGGCGGTCACGTCTCACCCAGGACATGAGCTTCACCTTGCAGGTCACCTCCGCCCGCTGAGCGTCCGGAGCCAAACCCTGAAAAACCACTAATCATCCCGTTGCCACCGCAGCAGTCAGATTTAATTTGACCTGCGGTTTAACATTCGTCAACGGATGGGACGAAGGTCCAAATCCACAAGGGAAGGAGGCTGAAGTCGTTCCCCTCACCTTCATTAGCCACGAGCTAGCGCAGCGTGTGTCCAGCGGTGGGCGTCGTCCCGGATGTCGGCTCGTGGGGTTGAAGTGTGACCTCTAATAAAGGTCGACAGCGAGATCAGTCTGATGGCCTCCTCCTTACTGAAGGTTCTCCAACGTGACCTTCAGAGGTCAGAGGTCACGCAACCTCTCTGTGTCCAGATATAAATATATAAATAGGACTTTTCTAGACTTTTGTAGCTGAAGAAGCTCCAGCTGCTGTCATGTGACCAGGAATCCTTTTTCTACATCTTTGTATGTCCACTCTTATGTGAGCGCCACCACAGCGCCCCCTGCTGGCCACAGCCGTTAGTACTTTTGTTTCTATTTAATTTGAACTTGTTTTTCGTTATTTATTTTTCAATAAACTCCTCCAACACCAGCCCGATGTTCTCCCTGCCACCGGAGGACTTCCATGTGTTCATCTGACTGGGTGACGGAGAGGAGGCTGAAGGTCACACCTCACCCTTCTATTCCACTGGCTGGAGTCAACATGTCCAGGAAGTCTAAGGAAGGTTGGAGAACCGGGGAAGGGTGAGCTGCAACCAATCAGAGGCCTCAGAGCGACCAACGGCTGGAGCATGACCTCGGTGAAGATCTACGTCTCATGAGGAACCAACGGCTGGAGCGTGACCTCAGTGAAGATCTGTATCCTGAGAGGGAATTCACAGACGGTCTTTTTAACACATTCTCTGTTTCATAGCCACTTTTCTCCGCACATTGGAAGACCAACAAAGAAGAAGGTAAGGAACATAATGAAGCTGGTGGACAATTTCTTGAACACGAATCAGTCCCCTGACAGCTGTCACTTTAAGCCCCGCCCCCCTGGGAGAAGATGGGTCTGATGGTCCTGATCACCTGACAGCAGGTGAGTTGTTTTTTTTAGGTGGGGGGGTCACCATGTTCTTGTGATTGCTATCATCTGACTGATGGACACAAACCTGCAGCCCGCCCGTCCGCTGTGGAGACCTGGTTGTCGGCAAATGTTCTGCTCCTGAACTCCGTTCTTCCCCCATGGAGATGATGGCCATTGGACGCCTTCTTTGGACCTCCATATCAGAGGTCGCCGGAGTCTTGTTCTTCCACCTTAGAAACATCTCATAGGTTGGACCCTGACCACAAACACACACACACACACACACACACACTGACGCGCAGAAGAGTCGGAGAATCTGCCTGAGAAGATCTTGTTTCTTCTGTAAAACAAAGGAAGGACTCCAGCAAACAAAGGTAGGTTTGTCTTTATTCTTCCAGATTACTGGAGTCACATGACCAAAAGTGACTCACCCCTTCTCCTCACTCCATTTCCTCACCCCTTCGTCTCGCCCCTCTCTTCGACCGCTCTGCTGCCCCCGGTGGCTGAAACTGTAACTGGACTCATTGGCTTGAAAGCCAATACCAACTTTTCCTCTTCAAGAAGAGAGAAAAATCCTTGTCCAGAACCTGGACCAGAGGACAGGAGGTGGAAGAAGAAGAGGAGGAGAATTCTTGGACCGTGTCTTTTGTCTTGAAAGGGTTAATATTGATGTTTGATGTTTGGGAAGTTCTCCTTGGACCGCCATGGACAGATCGATCAGGTGTAGCCGTGGCGGCGGCGGGGAGCAGTCAGGGGCTCAGTGTCTTGCTCAAAGACACTTCAACCAGCTAGGAGGAGCGCGGGAATAGAACCGAGAATGTTGGTTTCCAAGAACATTGAAAAAATTAGTAAAAAGAAGAAAACAAACCATCTGGAAAAGAAGCAGCCAGAAGTTTCACCTGATGGAAGTTCTTCCCGTCAGAAAAACCTGCCGGACTTTCTCGGATTCTTCTCTTTCTCCAGAGGTTTTGGTGGAGATCCTGTCGCGGACGTTTCTCTGGCCAGTATACTCTCGGGAACCAGACTCCAAGAAACGTAGGATTTGAAAGTGTAGAAGTTCAACCAAAAACCAGATACTTTTGTCCAGAGGGTGTGAAAAAGGAAGAGCCGCCTCGAAGGTTTCTGGGGATCCAGAACTGGAAGAAGTTTTTTGAACCTGTGATTTACCTGCTTTGACATTTGCCTTTACGCAGACAACACTGTGATTTTAGGTTCTTGTGAAGAAAAGATTTGGTGTTCCACTAGACGTGAGCTAAAGAACAAGCAAAGGTGGATCATCTAAATGTTGATTCTTGCTGACTGAGTCCATCTGAAGCTTCGTCCATCAGGACGGCGCATTAGAAACCTGAGTTTAGAACTGTAACACCATCGAGAAAACTGTCAGAACTCAGAGGAACCTGGAGGATCTGCAGAAACTCTGGCCCGGGCTGAGAACCTCAAAAGCCCTTGATGTGGCAGTAGGCCTCCAGCGAGGAGAAGATGATGTACATCAGCCAGAGGCTGAAGAACAGGCAGCTTGTCAGGATCTTGGGGACCCGCGGGCCCCCCAGCTCGCCGCCGATGCTGGGCCGACGCCGGTAGATGAGGACGGCAATGCAGATGAAGGCGAAGATGGTGAAGAGCGTGACGGAGAAGGCAAGCGTCCCTGGGTCCACGCGGAACTCCTGATTCTTGGAGGCGTGGTAGATGGCAGCGATGGACCAGGCCACGCCGATGCCCAGGAAGACGTTGACGGCATTACTTCCTGTCACGTTGCCGATGGAGGCGTCGGCGTACTGGTCCTGGATCGCCGCCACTTTGCTGGCAAAGGTATCTGAGGGAAGAAGACAGAGAACGTTACCGTCAGCTGCAGCTCGTTTCGAGCCCATCGATCGGAGAGCTGACGAGGTTGTGAAGGCTCCTCCCGTCCGTTCCTGCGGTTCCAAACTTGGGTCTCCGTCAGAAGACACTTGGACTCAAAGAAGCTTCTTCTTGTTTCGATACTTTTAAACGGCATTTCTCTCAGAACATTTTCATCTTCCTGAAGAAAGAACCAGACACAGCAGGAAGCTTCGGGAGTCCTTCCCAGGTCCGGTCCTGATTGGACCGCCCGAACAGGAAGCCTCCTCATTCTTTCTGCTGGGGCTCTGAAGGTTCACAGGAGGTGGAGACCTTCCCTCGTCGCTCTCCTGGTCATAAGACTGTGGACCGACCTGGTACCGATGTGCCCAACGCCACGAACACAACGGCGGTGACCGAGTCCTTCAGGCCAACAGTGCAGCCAAAGTGGGAGGCGAGGTCGCCGATGACGGCGGTCAGGAGGCCGATGACGGAGATGGAGATGATGAAGCAGGCCCAGCCGTTCCACATGTCGGTGGGCGGCACCAGGGCGAACAGAAGCTTCCAGAAGACGGTGAGGAAGTGCATGACATAGTCGAAGCAGGACGGCTGCTTCTCCACGCCGCTCTCCTCGTCATCGTCGCCACCTGCAGGGGAGAGTGGGCGGAGTCACGGCCGCGTCCTGGAGAAGTACTTCCTGCACACTCACTGGGTCGTACCGGCGCTGACGGTGACAGCGTCCACAAACTGGCCTCGCCAACTGTCCGTCCCCACCAGGATGGCCAGGTTGGTCTGCTTGATCAGTTTGTCCACAACACTCTAGAAGACAGGAAGTCATCTGATGGTACACAGGAACTGCTGCAGCTCTGGAACGTGGTCAGATGCTCTCTCCGAGAGAAAACGACATTCGCCGTCCACCGGGCGGTGGTGCGACCGGGCTCCGTGCCGAGCGCCCCTCTTGGAACCTCACACACCTTGAACTCATACGACTCCTCGATGATGACCTCTAGGGTGGCATGTTCTCCCAGCGTGGGCCGTCCCATCTCCGCCACCCGACGCTCTTCCTCCTCCCGCTTGGTCAGCACCTCCTGACCGTTGCCTAGGAGACGCAAGCACATCATTTCGTCACAGAACCAGTGAACCCCGAAGTCATAGATCCTTGAATTGGGTCTACGGGGGGTTCAGGAAGGACCGGGGGTCTCCGGGGATCTCCGGAGGGCTCTGGGTTCGGCGGTGCTACCTGAGATGCTGATGATGGCGGAGGCGGCGGGGCGATCTCGTCCCTGCACCTTCCTGTAGACTTCCCTGCCTGAACACAAACACACTGTCAGACCAGCAGGAGCCCACTTACCAAGGCCTTGGAGGTTCTTCTGGGGTTTCTGGAGGTTTTCCCAGGTCTCCGTACTAAACTTTGAGCCCAGAGGTCAAAGGTCTTACCGTGCAGCTCTTTGTCTGTGGAGAGAGAAAAGAAGGAATGAAGCTCTGAGGTCAACGGCCAGCGTCTCCACCGAGGATGAGGATGAAGCTGAAGCTGAGGTCACGTACCTGTTTTCAGGAATCCACCTGCCGGAGAAAGAGACAGAGTGAGAGTGGGAAGGGAGGGGCCGGAGAAGGTCTGCGGACGGAGAACTTACCGCGTTCCTGGAGCAGCAGAGCTGAAGCAGAAGCAGAAAGACATCAGAAACACAAACACAGCCGTCGATCGACATGCAGCTCATTTCTCCGCTAACGTTTGCAAACCCTCTCCGCTCCTAATCTGCTCCCCGCCTCGGAAATCTGAGCTTCAGATCTGATCGACCAATCAGAGCGCAGCGACAGCAGCAGGAGGACAGCGACCGGAAGTGAAAGCTGAAGGTCAAAGGTCCTCAGAGAGGTGCCGCACCCCCACCTGTCCACCTGCTCCTGTTCCAACATGGCTGCATCAGCTGGACGAAGAAGCTGGAGTGCTTCTCGTACTCTTCGTGGTCTACGATTCGGACCGCTAACGACTTCCTGGAAGAGGTCAGAGGTCAAGGGTCACACGTGAGTTCACAGCACACAAACTCGGCCGAGGCCCGGAAGAAGAGGAGGAAGACGTGCAGCCGCGACCTCCTGCTTTCCGTCACTGAGAAAAATCCTGTGTGTTATTCGGGTTACGGGTGCGTCACTCTGCCCCCAGTGGCCCGGAGGGGAAGTGCGGCTTCATGCGTTCATTTGGTTAGAGATTAAACACGGGTCAGGTTGCACCGGCGGTCACCAGAGGTCACCGGAGGTCAAGGGACATTAGTCAGCTGCCTCTCAAACCTGAGGCCAGGGAGAGACACGGGACAGGAAGGCCGACGCCCCCCACCTTTCCTGTGACTCATTTCCATCAGCTGAGGTTCTCCAAGTTCCACCAGGAAGTTCTTGTTTTTCTCGTATTCCTCGTCATCGATGATGTTGATGATGATGGATTTACTGTGGGGGGGGCAGGATACATGACAGCAGGTTTCAGTGATGTCACGGTTTAGCTCAGCCGTGACGTCATCGTCGATGTCATCTGTGACGTCAGATATGATTCTAAGGTGGAGGCGATGACGTCAATCGTGAGGGTCAATTTGCATCAGACCTGAAGACATGGACGATATCAGAGGTCAAGACGTAAATGACGTCGGAGGTGATGTCATCGGTGAGTCATCGCTGACGTCCGCAATGACGTCACCCCTGACATCATCGCCGACGTCATCCAGTGGAAACAGAATGTAATCGTTTCTTTCGGAGCGCATTGAAGGAATCTGTCTGCTTGAAGGTGGAGGTTCCAGAAGCAGCGCTTTGATGGGAAACTGTTTGATCACCTTTCTTACGATAACGGATGGATCGAATCCCTTGAAAATTCAAATCCTTTGTTCCCCCTTTTCTTCTTTTCTGTTTTTCAGTTGATTTACGACAGAACCAACAGTGATAAAGATGTTTGGTTTGGAGGCTCAGTGTGTGTGTGTGTGTGTGTGTGTGTGTGTGTGTGTGTGTGTGTGTGTGTGTTCAACTGGTAGCTGGTGTGACTCGGCGTGTCTGCAGTGCAGTGTCTCACACACACACACACACACACACACACATACTTAAAAAACCTGTGAACACTTCCTGTCCTTTTAAGGAAGCGGTGAGGATGTTTATCAGGACAAGCTGCGAGTCCACACACACACACACACACACACACACACACACACACACACACACAAACACAAACACACACACACACTCCTGTGTGAGCGTTCAACAACAGAGCCATTACCAGCCTATCATGTTGATAATCATCTCACACTGCTGGTCGTCGTCATGTCGTCCTTCTGGTTTTATCAGATTCATCTTTTCCATTTGATTGAAATCAAGTAACATGTTTTAGATTTCAGGTAAATTGCTGTTTTTGATTCACTTGTGTTGCAGATTGATCAATTGGTTATTGATTAATTGAACTTCCCCACAGTTGAAGTTCCAGGATTTTTACCTTTTCATATATGTATGATCATACATTTATGATCCGAAGGAAGCTGGAAACTGTTTGTCTCTGAGTTTGACTCTATATAAGGTGTGTGTGTGTGTTTATGGAAAGACTGTCACCACTATGTGGAGCATGTAAGCCTGAACCTGCAGTCACATGACCTGCAGGAGGTGGAACGTCGACAGGAATGAGCAGCAGGAGAAAGAAAAGGGGAGGTGAAGAAGAGGAGCAATGGTTAAACAGATCAACGATGTGATCAGTGATCAATACACACACCCCCCCCCCCGCTCTCAATCACCAATCAGTTCCTGCTGAGTCACAGGACTGTTTGGAGCAGGTTGTTAGCAAAGGAGAACCCAGGAGAACATCGCGGCTAGCAGGGAGAACATTTCCTCCATCCCGCGTCCTTCAGGAGAAGGTTGACGCTTCAGGAAAACCCCTGACATCCCGTTTTTGTCCGAACGGCTTCCGGTTAGAACTTTTCCAGGCTGCGAGCAAACCCTCGGCGGGTGTTCGGTGGGATCTTCTCCACCTTTGGGTCGGGTCTGACTAAAGTGGATTTGTTCTCACCAGATCTCATCGTTGTCAAACTCCAGGACTCCGTGGGTGTCCTCGAAGTCCTCGCCACCTCCCTTGGCCGTCCCCTCCACCGTCTTGTACGGCAGCGTCACCACGCCCCGGGCTCCCGACGTGCGGACGACCTTCACCTCCATCACGCCGATGCTCTCGCTCACCGTCACCACGGGCTCCTCAAAGGTGAAGATGCCGGCGTGGTCGTCGTCGAAGATGGTGACGGTGGCCGTGCAGGGAAAGCCCAAGGCCGCCGGCTCCCGCGGGCAACCGGTGCCTTCAGGCACCACCCTCACATCGCTAAGGTGGACCAGGAAGTGTTCGTCCTCCTCGAAGATGTCGTCGTCCACGATGTCCACGTGGATCTTCTTCTCGCTCTCGCCGGGCCGAAACACAACGACGCCCTCGGTGAAGCCGTAGTCGGAGCCGGCGTTGGCCGTGCCGTCCTGGGTGCGGTAGCTCACGGACAGCGTGCTGCTCAGGTCGCCGCCGCGCCGCACCACGTTCAGAGCCACGCTGCCACAGTTCTCCAGGCACTGGTAGGCTGGCGGGTCGAAGAACACCCGGCTGGAGGCGCCGGCGTCCGGAGCTCCGGGACCGACGTCCTGCTGCAGCGCCAGCCGGGCCTGGTCGGCGGCATGCCTTTTCAGGATGTTGCCCGAACCCGTCATTAGCCTGGTCGCCTGGCAACGGTAGAAGGCGCGGCTCTTCTGCTGATGCAGCATGAACTGGTAGTTGGCGAGCTCCGCCAGTTGCTCCGCCTCCTTCTCCGGGTGCTTCTGTCTAAGCTCCTTTAGGATCCTCGCCATTTCCTGCCGAGCCTCGTCCTCGTCCACTTCGGCAGGCGCCTCGGGCAGCAGCTCGCCGCTGGAGGTCACCCTCCTCCCGTCCATCTCCAGGTCGCCCTTGGCCGGCAGCTGGGGCTCCCCCTCGGCCTCGATGATGGTCCCCTTATGCTTCCCGGGCCGGTAACGCTTGTACATGTACTTGTAGAAGAGCAGGCGCCGGTCGGCCACGTAGGCAAGGCCCACGCAGATTGGGAAGAAGAAGAAGGTCAGCAGTCCCTCCCAGATCTGGACCACGCCCGGCGAGAAGACCGCCAGGATCAGGTACAGCCAGATGTACGCAAACACACTCCACGCCGCCGTGACGAAGAAGACCCGCAGGTGCTTGACCTTCCGGGTGTCCCCATCGGGGATGACGTAGACGCACAGGCCGATGATGACGAACATGTTGAAGGCGGCGCTGCCCACGATGGTATTGGGGCCGAGCTCACCGGCATTGAAGTCGTGACCGCACACTTCCACCACGGAGAGGAGGATCTCCGGCGCCGACGAGCCCAGCGCCATCAGGGTCAGGTTTGACACGGTCTCGTTCCAGATCCGTACCGTGGTGGTCACCTTCTCTCCGTTGGGCTTCTTGATGGTGATCTTTCTCTCCTGGGAAGTGATGACCTCGATGGACGCCATGAAGCGGTCGGCGATGATGGACACGCCCAGGAACATGTAGGCCAGCCCCACAAAGTAGATGGTGGCCCTGGCCAGTCGCTCAGGGAGGGCGGGGTCGTCGGGTTTCCACACTGGCAAGATAACGCCCGTCTTACACTTGGTGCTGCCACCGCACCGGCTGTGGTTGCCGGACGTGGCATTGGACCGAACGGGCGGGGCTGCGCTTCCTGCCGCCAAGCCCAGGACATGCGCTGAGATGATGGTCACCATGGCAGAGAAGAACGCCGAGGTCCCGGCTCGGATCATGATGTCACCCCTTCACCCTGCAAGACACAAAGCGGGTCACGGCGATGTCCAACAGAACCATCATGGCGGCGAATACAAGTAGAAGGTGAATCGGTGACAATGTCCCCGCTGGTCAAAGGATGGAACCACAAGTATGGCGACAGTCATCGGGCTGCGGGTTGACCCTTTTGGAAAATGAAGGAACATGAAGGAAGATGAAGGAACACGAGGGAACATGAAGGAAGAAGAGGGACGATGAAGCCGAGAACGGAACCGGAATCAGCCAACCAACTGTACGACCTCTTTCCCTTTGTTCAGAGTGCTTTAGGGCTCAGGTAAGGGTTACAGCTATAGGTGAGTTATGGATTAGTTATAGATGAGGTATAGATGAAGTAAAAGTCAAACTCAGCTTTGATGTCAGTGAGTCCAAATGTATTTGACATACAGAGGAATCCAGAAGATGTTTCTCAATATACGGTTCCGACTAGTTATAGTTGGACTCACCTCAACGCACGGCTCAGGTTGACCCCTTTATGTTTGGGCATAAAGGTGTGCACATGTGCAGCTGGCCCCAATACGCCTTAGGCTGCAGTTCAGCGATTGACTTGTTTGTCATTGGACTAGAGGCCGCATGTTCTGGACACTTGGGTGAAGA
This sequence comes from Fistularia tabacaria, assembly GCA_901007705.1. Classification (NCBI taxonomy): domain Eukaryota; kingdom Metazoa; phylum Chordata; class Actinopteri; order Syngnathiformes; family Fistulariidae; genus Fistularia; species Fistularia tabacaria. The sequence continues at coordinate 58,887 of CAAKHD010011546.1, forward strand.
GAGGGTCGGAGCTGTCAACTGATCACCGCCTGGTGGTGATTAGCAGAGGCCCCTGTCAGAAAAAAGCTTCAACTCCCACCTACTTCAACAACGTCCCGGGGGAGGGCATTGGGTCCGAGCGGGCCACGTTCCGGGCCTCCATTGTTGAGGCGGAAGACCGGAGCTGTGGCCGTAGGGTGGTCGTGCCTGTCGAGGCGGTAACCCCTGAGCCCGTTGGTGGACCCAAGTGGTGAAAGATGCAGTCCTGCCAAGCCTCTCTGGGCTGTGGGCCTCCAGAGGCAACTGACAGGTACCGGCAGGACAAGGAATACGTGGGTTTGGTGGTTGCCGAGGCAAAGACTCCCATATGGGAGTACGGGGCTGTCGGGTCCTTGTATGACCAAAGATCATGGTCCACATTACCGCCTCTAAGACGGATTTATTTCCGGTCTGGGCTGGACTTCACAGGGCTGCCTTTTGTCAACGACTCTTTCTGAAACTTTTGTGGACGGAAGTTCTAGGCGCAACCAGGCTGTCGAGGGTATCCGGTTGGGTGACCTCAGGATCGGGTCTCTGCTTTTTGCGGATGACGTGGTTCTGTTGGCTTCACCGGACCGTGATCTCCGGCTCTCGTTCGGAACGAGGATCAGCACCTCCGAATCTGAGACCATGGTTCTCAGACGGAAACGTGTGGAGTGCCCGCTCCGGGTCAGCAGGGATGTCAAGTGGAGAAGTTCAGCTATCTCAGGGTCTTGCTCATGAGTGAGGGAAGGATGGAACGGGAGATGGACAGGCGGATCGGTGCGGTGTCAGCAGTGATGCAGACTCTGCACCGGTCTATCCTGGTGAAGAAGGAGCTGAACCTAAAGGCAAAGCTCTGAATTTTCCAGGGGATCTGCGTTCCTACCTTCATCTGTGGTCACCAGCTGTGGGTCTTGAGTGAAAGAACAAGGTTGCGGACCCAAGTGTCTGAAATGAGCATTCTCCGCAGGGTGTCCGGGCTCTCCGTTGGAGATAGGGTGAGGAGCTCGGCCATCCAGGGGCAGCTCAGAGGAGAGCCGCTGCTCCTCCACGTGTAGATGAGTCCGATGAGGTGGCTCGTGCATCTGGTCAGGATGCCTCCTGGACGCTTCGCGGGTGATGTGTTCCAGCCATGTCCGACCGGAAGGAGGCCCAGGACATGCTGGAGGGACTGTGTCTCCAGGCTGGACCGAGTGGAAGAGCTGGACCAAGTGGCCGGGAAGAGGAAGGTTTAGGCGTCTGCTTTGGTGAAGCCCCGCGACCCCGCCTCGGATTAGCGGTAGAAGATGGATGGATGGATGGATGGAGGAGTTATAGAATGACTCAAAGAAATAGGTTAAAATGAGTGAAAGGATGAGCTATTCATGAGTAACAGAATGAACATAAAGTTAGTAGAGCTGTAGAATGACTTATGAATGAGGTATAGTTTTATCTAGATATGCATATATACACATATATATATACACACATATGCATATATTTATATGTGCATATATACTGTATGCATATATATATATACGCATATAGACAGATACATATGTGTGTACTTAAAAAGTTTACTAAAAAAACTCACCGGCAAAGACTCCGGACGAAAAAGACGAGGCGACGCGACGAAGAGCAGAAAGAGAGTGTAGCAGCCGGGCAGAGCCTCCTCCTCCTCTTCCTCTAAGGAAGAGGAGGAGGAGGAGGAGGGTCAGCCCGTAACCTGATCACTGGCACTGCTTTTGACCACCTCTGCGACAATTTACACATTTAACCGCAAAATTGGGTTGTTGTTAATTTTATTGTTACTATTGTTCTATTATTCTTAATATTATGAATAACTGCTGCCATTTTTTTCATTTTTGCACAAACTGTCTATATTGTTGATATTTTCATTTGACATTTTGTGATATTCCTTCAAAGCACTGCTTTTACGGCAGGACTGCACGGCGGTGCAGGGCTTCGTGCCTCGTCCTCACAGCACAAAGGACCCTGGTTCGGTGCGCAGCGATTCATTGGCAAGAATTGGGAAAATCCACCCGAATGAGTGAGTGAACGGTTGTGTGTCTGTTAATGAGGCCCTGACATTGACGGGCCACCAGTCCAGGGTGAAGCCGCCTCTCGCCGGAGGCCGGCTGGGATGGGACAGGCTCCGGCCGCAGACAATGGATGGATGAATATGACTCTAAAACGCCGTTTTTACAGGACCTCCAACTTATCAATGTACCTTGCGATGCACCTCGACGGCACTCTTTCTTTCTGCTGTGCAAACAGAGATGTTCCCTCTGTGCAACCATTAAGGCACCTTCTGTTCATGTTCCGAGAGTTATCATTATATTCTGGATATGCTCAGGGGTTCGGAGGTTGGTTTGAAGGTTCCTTTCAGCGGGAAGTCAAAGAGTGGAACAGGATGAGAGTCAGAAGACGAGTTGAATCCAAAGGAGCTTCTGGATCAGGAGCTCAGAGGAGAGGCTTCTCAGAAATAGTCTGAGGAGAGGATGAGCATGAGGAGGTGAAGAAGCACGTTTCAATTGGACTGTTTTGTGAATATTGTCCTGCACCTGGACCCGAACCTGCACCTGCACCTGCACCTGCACCTGCACCTGCACCTGCACCTGCACCTGCACCTGCACCTGGACCTGGACCTGGACCTGGACCTGGACCTGGACCTGGACCTGGACCTGGACCTGGACCTGGTCTCACCTGAGGAGCAGCAGAAGGTGGAGTGAGTCCCTGACAGAATGCGGCGTCTGATAAGCCTCTAAATTTAACTGAAGCACTTTGTGCTAAAGATGGCGACGGGTTATCGCACCCCCCACGGCGCCGTGGCCATAGAAGGTGCTGCGGCGGCAAGATAACGGGGCGCAGGAATGATAAGTGTCGTCTTCTGACGTCCTTCACACCTCCTGACAGACGCACACACACGACCTCTGCAGCCCCAGGGTCAGAGGTCAGGACACACCAACTTCCAGGAGACCTTTCCGTGTGCGTGCGCATCTGTGTTTGTGTGTCTGTATGTGTGTGCGTGTGTGTGTGGTTGTGTATGTATATGTGTATGTGTGTGTGTGTGTGTGTGTGTGTGTGTGTGTATGTGTGTGTGTGTGTATATGTATATGTGTGTGTGTATGTATATGTGTGTGTGTGTAAATGTACATATGTGTGTGTGTGTATGTATATGTATGTGTATCTGTATGTATATGTATATGTGTGTGTGTATGTATATGTGTGTGTGTGTAAATGTACATATGTGTGTGTGTGTGTATGTATATGTATGTGTATCTGTATGTACATGTATATTTGTATGTGTGTGTGTGTATGTATATGTGTGTGTATATGTACATATGTGTGTGTGTGTATGTATATGTGTGTGTGTATATGTATGTATATGTGTGTGTATATGTATATGTGTGTGTATATGTACATACGTGTGTATCTGTATGTATACGTGTGTGAATGTGTATGTTCATGTGTATGTGTATGTATATGTATGTGTGTGTGCGTGTATGTATATGAATATGTGAATGTGTGTGTACATGTATATGTGTGTGAATGTGCATTTACATGTAAGTGTATATGTGTATGTTTGTGTGTGTGCTTGTTTTCTCTCCAGGTTTGTTATCAAATGCCAAATAAGTTTCCTTAACAATAAAAGTCTTCCGTTGTCCAGTAAAAAGTACAAATAAATACACAGTAACACACAGTGACACACAGTATTACACACAGTAACACACAGTATTACACACAGTGACACACAGTATTACACACAGTAACACAAAGTATTACACACAGTAACACACAGTATTACACACAGTGACACACAGTATTACACACAGTAACACAAAGTATTACACACAGTAACACACAGTATTACACACAGTGACACAGTATTACACACAGTGACACACAGTATTACACACAGTAACACACAGTAACACAAAGTATTACACACAGTAACACACAGTATTACACACAGTGACACACAGTATTACACACAGTAACACACAGTATTACACACAGTATTACACACAGGAACACAAAGTATTACACACAGTAACACACAGTATTACACACAGTATTACACACAGTGACACACAGTAACATACAGTATTACACACAGTATTACACACAGTAACACACAGTAACACAAAGTATTACACACAGTAACACACAGTATTACACACAGTGACACACAGTATTACACACAGTATTACACACAGTATCACACAGTAACACACAGTATTACACACAGTAACACACAGTATTACACACAGTAACACACAGTATTACACACAGTATTACACACAGGAACACAAAGTATTACACACAGTGACACACACTGTTCCGCACGGTGACACACAGTATTACACACAGTATCACACAGTAACACACAGTATTACACACAGTATTGCACACAGTAACACACAGTAACACAAAGTATTACACACAGTAACACACAGTATTACACACGGTGACACACAGTATTACACACAGTGACACACACTGTTCCGCACGGTGACACACAGTATTACACACAGTATCACACAGTAACACAAAGTATTACACACAGTAACACACAGTATTACACACAGTGACACAGTATTACACACAGTGACACACAGTATTACACACAGTAACACACAGTATTACACACAGTATTACACACAGTATCACACAGGAACACACAGTATTACACACAGTATTACACACAGTATTACACACAGTATCACACAGGAACACACAGTATTACACACAGTAACACACAGTATTACACACAGTAACACACAGTATTACACACAGTATTACACACAGGAACACAAAGTATTACACACAGTGACACACAGTAACATACAGTATTACACACAGTATTACACACAGTATTACACACAGTAACACACAGTAACACAAAGTATTACACACAGTAACACACAGTATTACACACAGTGACACACAGTATTACACACAGTATTACACACAGTATCACACAGGAACACACAGTATTACACACAGTAACACACAGTATTACACACAGTATCACACAGTAACACAAAGTATTACACACAGTGACACACAGTAACATACAGTACTACACACAGTATCAGACATTGCAATGATTTCAGGTGAATGAAGGAACCGAAGCGGGTGCTGCTTCTCGGACCCACGGCCGTCTTTTATTGGCTCAGATTGTTCGTAGCAACAACACACGAGAGGACTCAGAAAGGACGACCGATGGTTTTTACAACGAAGCCGCACATACAAAGAGACGGCATGTATGCTAGCGTGGGCAGGTAGATGTGAAGATCAGCATCTCATGGTTATAAATATAAAGGTATCTTCAATGGAAATGTGCGACTCCACGGAGCCCTTCGGTCTGGTGACGTCACCGGGCTTCGGCTTGGACAAACAACACGTGACGCAGTGACGTCGACGGTCACCTGACAAGACGGTCAGCTGATCGGCTACTTCCGGGTCGAGCTCCCGTATTTTCCCGTCTCCAGACCCTCGTCCGGAGAAGCGTCCGTCCAGAGCACGGCCGTTGACAGCCACCCGCGCCGGGAAGCGAACCGTCGACGCCCCGGTAAGCGACGCCTCGACGCCGTGACGCAGATCGCGGTTTCCGTCCGCTGACGTTAGCCGCGGAGGGTCGACGTCCGCGCGCTGCGGACGGAACCGCGATGAAGGCACCTTGCCCTCGGCGGCTGACCAGCCCGCCGGACAGGCTTCGGGTTGTCGGTCGGAGCCGCTCGGTGACCGGAAGCCCCCGGTCACCCTCTGTGACGTCACAGCGGCCGCTACTTCAAAGTTTTAGGACTCTTTTTACATCCGGGAGTGTGTGTGTGTGTGTGTGTGTGTGTGTGTGTGTGTGTCATTCTACTCTGACTCACACACACACTGGAATGTG
>CAAKHD010011552.1:0-17104 GCA_901007705.1 Fistularia tabacaria
ATTCAAGTAAAGTCTAGTGACTACAAAATTCAAAGTCAGCTTAATTGTCAGTTTCTGCACATATCAGACGTACAGGGGAGTCGAGAAGACATTTTTCCCGCTGTGACTGAATGGAAAAGATACAGCACAAAGACAAGACAAGACATAGTCTTAACAAAATGAAGTTAATGTTGACGTGCCCGGCGGATTTGAACATTTACTGAAAAAGAAGGTGAGGTTACGTCGTGCACAAATTACTTTTAGTTCAGATACCATTTTTAGTTGTTGATTTATAGGTCTTCTTTTCCCTTCAGGTGTCGCCACAGCGAATCAACCTTCTCCATCTAACCGTATTCTCTGGATCCTCCTCTCAAACACCAACTACCTTCATATCCTCTCTCACTACCTCCATAAATCTCTGGTCTTCATCTAGACCTCCAATTCCAGCATCCGTCTACCAATATAGTCCCTATCCCTTCTCTGTCCATGACCCAACCATCTCAGTCTGGCTTCTCTGACCTTCTCTCCAAAACATCTTAACATGTTTTGTCCCTCTGATGGATGAATTTCTGATCCTCTCCATCCTGGTCACTCCCAAAGAGAACCTCCACATCTTCATCTCTGCCACCTCCAGCTCTGCTTCTTGTCTTCATCATTGTCAGTGTGTCCAAACCATACAGCATCTCTGCTCTCACCACCGTCTCCCCCACCTTTCCTTTCATTCTGGCTGATGTTCTTCTATCTCATAGAACCCCTGACACTTTTCTCCACCCATTCCAACCTGCTTGAGCCCGTTTCTTCACCTCTTCTCCACACTCTCCACTGCTCTGGACTGTTGACCCTAAGTACATGAAATCCTCCAACTTCTTGATCTCCACTCCCTGTCGCCTCACCGTTCCACCCAGGTTCTGTCTATTTATTTATATGTATCTATTCATTCATGTATCTACGTGTATGTGCATGGGTGTGTATACATATAAAAATATATATATTTATAGATATATATTTTCATTTTTAACCACTTGAAAAAATGAAATGTATTATTATGCAGATGCAGTATTTGCTTTGAGAACGTTGGTAGAGAAGAACAGAGAAGGTCAGAGGAGCTGCATTGTGCTTTTGTACACTTAGAAAAAGCAGACAACAGGACGCCAAGAGAGGAACTCTGGTTTTGTATGAGGAAGTCTGGAGTGACAGGGAAGTATGTAAGACTGGTGCAGGACATGTATGCTGGTTGTGAGACAGTGGTGGGGTGTGCTGTGGGTGTAACAGAGAAGTTCAAGGTGGAGGTGGGACTTCATCAGGGAGCAGCTCTGAGCACCTTCCTTTTATGCTTTGGTGATGGACAGGCTGACAGATGAGGTTAGACAGGAATGTCCATGGACCATGGTGTTTCCAGATGACATTGTGATCTGCAGTGAGAGCAGGGATCAGGTGGAGGAACATTTTGAGAGGTGGAGGTTTGCTCTGGAAAGGAGAAGAATGAAGGTTAGTCGCAGCAAGACAGAAAAATGTGTGAATGAGAGGAACCTGGGTGGAACGATGAGGTGACAGGGAGTGGAGATCAAGAAGTTGGAGGATTTCAAGTATTTTGGGTGAACAGTCCAGGGCAGTGGAGAGTGTGGAGACAAGGATGGAGAAAAGTTTCAGAGGTGCTATGAGATAGAAGAATATCAGGCAGAATGAAAGGAAAGCTGGACAAGACAATGGTGAGACCAGCGATGCTGTGTGGTTTGGAGACAGTGGCATTGAAGAAAAGACAGGAGGCAGAGCTGGAGGTGGCAGAGATGAAGATGTTGAGGTTCTCTTTGGGAGTGACCAGGATGGAGAGGGTCAGGAATGAGTCCATCAGAGGGACAGCGCATGGTAGATGTTTTGGAGAGAAGGTCAGAGAAGCCAGACTGAGATGGTTGGGTCATGGACAGAGGAGGGAGAGTGAACATATTGGTAGACGGATGCTGGAATTGGAGGTCTGGATGAAGACCAGAGAGAAGATGTATGGAGGTAGTGAGAGAGGATGATCCAGAGAATAGGGTGAGATGGAGAAAAGTTGATTGGCTGTGGTGACCCCTGAAGGGAAAAGCCCAAAGGAAAAGAAGAAGAAGGTCTTATCAGTCCAGCCAGCATGTTTTTCTCCTCCTCGACTGTAGCACTTCCGCATTCGTGACGTCACACTCATGGGCGGGGCTTAGCGGGCCCCGGTGAAGGTGTGGTTCCGGATGTTTGTATCGGCGGCCGCAGTTCCAGAGAAACATCTCCACGCGTCGGACACCAACACGCAAACAGGTGAGTCTCTCTCTCCCTCTGTTTTTTTTGACGAAAACAAAGCTCTTTTTTTTCCCCGGCGTTGTTTGTCTTTTTCCCCCGAAATAACGTCACCTGTCGGGTCGACTGCACCAGGTGTGTGTCTTGAACTCCATACAACTCAATTAAGTTAATTGAAAACGGCAGGGCGACAAAAAGGCTATCAAAAGCTACTCGGTCTTTGAATATTTAAAAATATATATATATCTGTATATAATTTCTTGTACATGATTTCATTTGAGAGAGTTTATGTTCGAGCCGGAGCTTCTGGTCCGTCAGGTTTGACAAAAAAAAGATCTCCAAAAGATGTGGGGGGGGGGGGAACGGCTTCCGGTATCGCAGCGCCACTTTTCCTAGTTTGAAAACGTCACTTTTATGATTTAAAAGTCATTAACAAAAGACGGACAATTTCCAGACAGCGAGTGAAAATAATATATCACGTCCAGAAACGTATGGATATCATTTAAAAGAGTTAATTTGATGTTTCTTAAAGAGCTGTTACGCAGTGTTTTGAGGATGACAATACCTCCTCACAGAGAAAGCGATACTAGCGCAACTTTTACGAAATATTCGGACTTTTACGAAATATTTAAATATTTAAAATACGCAGGACTGACATTTATTTTGAAATTAATTTTCAGTTATGTTTCTTTCAGAAGCCTCACACTTTCCAAGCGCTTTTGAACCGATACAGGGAAAATAAATATTTGTGTTGCGTTCGATGTCAGATTCCCCTCGAGAAACGGAGCTTTCTTTCATTTAAAATCAATATTTATTTGTGTTAATGTTCTAAATACATTCCGAGCATTGTACCTGTGACCAGGCATTTCTTTAAAGTTTCTTTTGATAGGTTATAAACGAACGAACCAAGAAAATTCAGACCTATTTTTGTCCAAAATAGGTCGCATCGCTAGCCAAATTCTTAGTCTAGGTAGCTAAATGTCAAGCTACCGAGCTAGGAAATACAAACAGCCTATTTTGTTGCTTTTTCAGCTGTCCAGCTTTCTTTGTGAAACCGCTTTCTGCCTTGCGACCTCTATGAAACCCCGTTGTTTTCGGGAGACTAATAAACGCATTGTGTTTCAGCAGAAAATGCTCTTTTTGAGATGAGTCACAAAACAAACATCCCAATTTCATCGATACCAAGCTCCGTATCTGGCTTCCCAGATCACCACCTCGTCAAACAGCTCGCTTGTTTGCGAGAAATGAGAAATAAGAAAATTATGATAGATTTTATACCTGGAATTGAGAAAAATCTAAAAAAAAAATCTTTCACAGCTTTGAAGTGACTTAAAACTGCATCTTAACTCAACTTCCTAACTAGTTGAGTACTTTAGCTAGCTGTCTTGTTGCTATGTGTCCTAGCCTTGTGAAAAGAACTAATAAAAGTAAGAGACCATCAAATAGATATTTGATGACTGGTTAAAATGTTTATTGTGTGAGATAATTTCCTTTCTTATTTTTCTCAATTATTCATCTTTGTTTTAGTCGGAGCGGCGGTCAGTGGATTCTTCAGTCATGTCCTCAAACCATCACGGGAGTCCGCCTCCCTACGAGTCCAACGGATAGTAAGTCATTTCATTTTATATTATTTCTATCTTAATAAACGACTGGATGATCAATAGAAGCTATCAAACACCACTATATACATTTTTTAATTTATTTTATGAATGTATTTTTCTTGTTTGGGGCACTTTGCCAACCATGTACAAAAGTTAACCTGTGATTATAACCCTTATCTTTCATTCTGCTGACCGTATTCTTATATTTTAAATGTACTCAGCGGCGAAATCAGCTCGATTTCCTTTGGAAGATGAGACCAATGCATGAGCGAATTAGCAAGAAATTACTGGGATAAATGATCTGTAATTTTTGAGGAGTAAAATGTAATTGTTTTCCATTTTAATCAATTGGTTACATGTGATTTGACATGACAACAACAAGTCAGTGAAGGATCGCCGTGTTTACCAGACTCTTAAGGCTCATTGTTGTGAAATAGGGGACGAGTAGAATCGCAGATGTTTTGGCAACAGCAGGTTTTTATTTCTGTTTACTCCTCAAGGCCTGACGGTTTGTGCCGAAAAGCTTTTGAAATCCAACCCCCGGCTGTGTAGCGGAGTCAATGTTGAGGTCTCCATTAATCTTTCATGGAAAGTAGTGTGACACTGTTCCCTTCCTGTATGCGGTTCATTTTATTCTATTCATGCACTACGATCTGTTTCCGGAGACGCTCTGCGTGACGCGGTGAACCCCCCGGAGTTCTCCCTTTGCTTTTGTATCCGTCCGAGTGTGACTTGAGCTTCCTCCCCTCCTCGCGCAGCAACGAGCCGCCGCCGGAGCCGGCCTACTCATACTACCCCGATGACGAGTTCCAGCACTTCTACCGCTGGTCGTCTCCCCCCGGCATCCTTAAGATCATGGCCATCATCGTCATCGTGCTGTGCGTCGCCATTTTCGCCTGCGTGGCCTCCACCCTTGCGTGGGACGCCCAGGGGGCGATGTCCTCCTTCGGGGGCATCGGTGGCGGATATGGCGCCGGCGGATATGGCGCCGGCGGATATGGCGCCGGCGGATATGGAGGCGGCGGATACAGCAGCTTTGGCAGTGGCGGATACGGACCCGGAAACAACTACGGCTATGGCCACCTCGGCGGAAACTACAACGACCCGCGCTCCAGCAAGGGCTTCATCATCGCCATGGCGGCCATTACCTTCATCACGGGCCTGGTCATCTTCATCGTCATCGTGTCTCACCAGGGCGTCTCCGAGAGCAGGAGGTTCTACCTGGCCGTGGCGGTGATCTGCTCCGTCCTGGCGCTGCTGATGCTGATCGCCGCCATCGTGTACCTGATGGCGGTGAACCCCATGGCCCAGTCCCAGGGCTCGGTCTACGGCAGCCAGATAGCCGGGCTCTGCGCTCAGTACCAGCAGCCGCAGATCACCACCGGCTATGTCAACCAGTACCTCTACCATTACTGCGTGGTGGAGCCACAGGAGGTGAGCGCTCGCATCCCCAGCCCTCCAATTTCTCTTCCCTCCAGGATCACGTTAATTCAAGGACGACAGGAATAGTATAGATAAGACGGCGCCTTCAGCCGTCCCACGATGGGGTCATTTCCATCGACATGGCAGAAAGGGGGCAGTGCAGCGAGTTATAAGTTAAAAATGCTCGCATACGCGGTATCGGGAGATCTGCAAGATAAATATAGATACTTGTGCAAAAGAAAAGGAGAACGAGCAGCAGACAACAGCTGCTTCCAGTGATTGAGAGTAGAATCCAAACAGGAAGTTGTAAATATTCGCTAGTTAGAAGAAGACATGATGCTTTGCATTAAAAAGCTATAAATATCAATTTATTTAAGAAGAGGAAAAAGTAAGGGGGAAAAAAGCCGTCATTCTTGATTTAAAATAAATAAATGACCAGAAAATTCCAAGGAAAAAAACATTTGATCCAAAATAGAATCCAAAAAGAAATGAACATGACACAACATAATTTGGCTGATGATTCACCATTTTTATTTTTTACTTGTTTATCCAGTTTGCTGTCCCCGTCCCTTTTTTTTTTTATTTATTTATTTTTTTTTTAATCTTACTTTTTTTTTTTAAAGCGCTTATTTTGAAAGGAATTAAATTCCCGTTGTCCGTCGACAGGCCATCGCCGTGGTGTTCGGCTTCCTGGTCGCCATCGCTCTGGTCATCATGGTCGTCTTCGCCGTGAAAACTCGCCAGAAGATCATCAACTACGGCAAAAGCAACATCCTGTGGAGGCGGGTGAAGGTGCTGGGCGAGGATCAGCCGCCGCCGCAGGACGTGGAGGCCTGGGTGAGTTCCGCGCCGGACCTTCTAGATCCATCCGTCACCGGGACGGGGTTTAGGTTCGGCTCCAAATGTTTTGGGTTTTTACTTCAGTGTCTGAAGAAATTTTCCGTTTGTTTTTGCGTCTTTAATTCCGCCAAAGCTGCTCCTTCTCCCTTTGGCCACGGCCGACCATCTACCTCCTGGATGCTCCTCTCTCACAAACTTCACGTCCTCTGTCACTCCCATCCATAAACCTCCTCCGCCTCGAGAGATGTTCCTCCAGCCGTTCCCCGCTCTCTCGACAGATCGCAGTGTGTCATCTGCAAACATGACGACTGCGGTCGGACCTTATCTGTCGGCCTGTCCGTCACGGCGGGGAACGAGCAGGGGCCACTTCTCTTCAAACAATTATTACTTAACAAACTATTAGTCTTAAACATGCAGGTAACAATGAAGTGAATAAATATACCAACATTTATTGACAGCTATTAATTTTTTTCAATCCTGGATGAATCAAAACACCACTTAGAAATAAGTGTTTTATCTTTTTTTGGACCAAATTCTTTCCATATTACAATTTTTTTTTCTCTAGTTTCTCTCATTTTATATTTAGTTTCTTCTGTTGTTTTTAAATATTTCGGCAATTGAAGTTCCCCGTCGAGGGATCAATAGAGTCTATCTTATCTCATCTCAAAAAAATCATGTCATTGTTAATTCAATTAAAGAAAAACAATAGTTAATAGTTTCTAATTAATTGGTAAATAATTCTATGGATCAATTAGACCAGTGGCGCAGACATTGTTATTATTAAGATTATTTTTGATTATATCGTTATACCATAATATAGATAATAAATACTACTTAATACAAGTATTTTAGGCTCTGCAATTAAACCTCTTGCATGCCCTTTTTACACCCCACTGGCTGGAAATTGAATCCAGTCATTCTCAGTTGATCATCATGAAGGAATTAAAAAAAAAACATTCCTCGTCTTCACGATGATGAACGACGATAGGAAAGAAGTACTTTTTTTTTTTTGAAAAAGACAAAAAATGTTTCATTTTCTCCCGGCACTGCTTCCATGGGGATCTAGCGTCTCTTATTTCCACCTGGTAAAAACAGACGGGGGTGAGGGTGTGTGTTGGTGTGTGTGAGGAGCAGCAGCAGCAGCAGGTGGCCAAACCTGTTTTGTCGCCTTCACCCGTTTCCCTGCAGGAATGTAGGGCAATTTTTTTTTTTAGTTTTTTGGTTTCAAGGTGTGTCCGCTCATTTCTGTGACAGTTTCAGTCCAAATCATTTGGCACGCAGGGATCAGTCATTTTCCAAAAGTATAAAATTGAAATGGATAAGGGAAATTCCCTGGAAATGACCAAAGATCGACACGGGAATAAGTGAGCATTTATCATTTTGATTCCTTTTACAGAAGAAGAGATATCTTTTTATGTCGCATTGAGTTCTGCATACAGCGCAACATCAGCGAGAATTCCCCCGCTGAATTTCACCCGTCATGGATGAACCACGAGCAGAAGTCGGGGCAGAGCCATTTGGATTAAAATGAATTAATGCTTAATTTTTGTTTTTTGCCTTTATGCTATGGATAAAGCAAATTTATTTTTTTAATCAATGAACAACTGCAGAGAGAACTAAATGACTAAATGTTCCGCACGCAACAAAACATTTCCAACTCCGAAAAAAAGGTTGCTTTTAAGCAAAATACTCCATGTCTATTTGAGTCCTTCTTGTTTTTATTAACTTAAATGAGCCGTCGGCAGCAAACCAAAAACGCCGTCCTCTCTGTGTGCTGTCATCATTTCAGCCGTCAACCCGAACAGTAAAAGCTCGATTTCACTGAACAATGAAAAATATGAATCTCTGCAAAATGATAGGCAGTTAAAATCGGGATCTGCACAGCGTCTGCATATCAGGGCCGTCACCTTCTTCTTCACACAGGATTGGAAGCCGTCCTCTGTCATGTGTTCAAATTCACAATTGCAATTTTAATAAAATGAACAGACTAAATTAAGATACCTTTTTTAGTTAAATACATGTTGATTATTTTCAAAAGTCATAGGGAGCCTCAAGGAGTTGCTGACCCCCCTGAGTTCGGGGTTCGGTGCCTTGCTCAACGGCACTTTGACGGACTAGGAGCAGCCCAAAAACGACCCCCTGAGCCACGACGCTCCCTTTTTTTTCCAGATTCGCCGCGAATGATGTGGAAAATAAGTAAGAACTGCGCAGGGGAAATGAACCCCTGTTGCGTGGAGGTGGCTCTGGCGTGTCCGTGTCGCCGCCACCCTGCTTTCTGACCGAATCCACAGTTGCAGAAATGTCCACAGTCAGCACGGGGGCCCCTCGTCGGCTGCATGGGGGAAGAACCGGTCGGCCCGGGGCTCCCGAAGCCCCTGCGCTCTGCAGAAACTCGACACCGCGGGCCCGGAGAGAGTTGTTTTGATGCTCGCGCTTCGCCGAGACGAGTCCGAACAGGCGCCTGCATTCCAGACGAACATGGCAGACAAAACCACGGTCGCCCGCAGGGGCTGGTGGTTTGGCTCGCCGCGCACTCCCGTGTTTTCACGCCTGCTAAAACCGTTGACGATTGTGCGCCGCAGGTAAACAACGTGTCCGTCCCCCTGGAGTCGAGGCCCGTCCTCGACTACCCCGACAAGATGGCGGGCTCCAGGAGTCGCCTGGACGACGAGAGCAACTACGACAAGCCCCCGTACAGCTACACGCCCCCGTGAGTGCACTTACACCTCCAGCTGCTGTTTTCAAGGGGAAAGAAAAATGACATTTATTTCGTTCTTTTTGTCCCACGAAGGGAGTCAGCGATTGTTGATTAAAAAAAACACACCGTTAAAAGGAGCAGAGGGGGAAAAGGAAAACGCGCATTTCTGTCAGACATTTGCTTTAAAAACGCGTTTCGGCGATAAACTGAAAACTGATGGTGTTTTCTTTTAAACTTAGCTGCTGTTTCTACTAAACAGAACTAAACAGGAAAAACTCGTTTGAATCAAATTAAAATTCATCAGGAAACATGAATATACTGTATTTATTACTGTTACTGTTTTATTACAATACAGCCTTTATTCCTGGATATTTGTAAATATGTGTAGACGTTTTTTTTTTTTTCTCAGATTATACATTTACACTTCAGAATTTATTTTGTTTTATTTGTATATCTTTAGCTTGTCACTGTCTTGTTCTTGCACGTCTTGCTGCTTCTGCGAAACCTTTTCCCAGCCGTGGGATCGTTCAAGTACATCTCATCTCATCACCAAACATCACGGCCACAAAATGTTATTTCGGTCTTAAGATCTCAAAAAATATAAATAAACTGCCACGGAAATCAACTACAAAATCAATAACAAATGATTTTATAAGCTGATTATTTATTTTTTATTTATTTATTTATTGCAAATGAAGAAATGAGATGAAACAAAATAGTCTCTCTGTTCTGTTTCGGTGTAACTGGTGTTGATGGGTTGCAATGGGGATTTTCAAAATAAAAGCATGCTTGTTATCGACGTTGGCACTGAAAACATCGCATTGTCCGTGGAAGCTGATGTGCGTTCTGTCCTTCAGACCGGCGGTGGAAGAGAACCTCCCTCTGCGCAACGGTTCCCCGTACGTCGCCCACTCCGACGCTCCAAGGTCCGCCGGCCGACCCAAGAAGAGACGAGCCGGCCGGCCGCGGCGCGCCGACGGACAGGACTACGACACGGACTACGCCTCCTCCGGAGACGAGCTGGACGACGACGACGACTTCTTCAGGTGACTATGCGCTCCTGGCGTGCAGCGGAAGTCTGTTGGCGGGCGGATTGGATGTTTGGATTGACGGATTTTAAAATACGGATCAATAAACGCGACTGGATTTGGCGAGACGTGACCGAATTGGCAGTCAGTTGCCGAGGTAAATGAATAAATGCAGCAGAACCTCGGCTTAGAATTTAATCCCGTTTGAGAACCGAAACGTTCGGGAATAGAATGATTCAAATCCCGCTGAAATCAATGTAAATCCCACTGATCGGCTCTCCGGCACCAAAAACATACTGCACGTTTTGAATACTTTTTATGGGTTTAGTTGTGGCAAAAATTCAGAAAGGAATTAAAGGTAACCTTAATTTTTACTTTCCCCTGCTCTTTTTTTTTTATTCTTGCCAGCACTTCTACTCTGCATTTCCTGCACTATATCAGCAAAAGAAAAGCCTCCTGGCATATGACGCTATCTGCTAACGCTATCTCCAATAACCTGGCTTTTATTCATCCAAGCTAAGACTTGAGAGCTTTGCCTCGTTGGCGTAGTCCCCCCTTTAGCCACGTCGGGCGTCTTCAGCTCGTCTTTGTTGTTCAGGATGGTGCAGATGGTTGACTCAGCCATGTGTGTAGTGTTTGACAAGATCCGTGACTCTCACCTTTAGCGATTATTTCCTTCTTCAGATCCGCTGTGAATCCCAACTTCTTCTTAACCCCGCTATCACGAGCACTTTACTCCTTTTTGGGAGCCATAATGAGGGCTAGCTCACTGGTAACGGCGTGATAAGAGGAGAACACGACAATGAACGATGTCAACAACACTGGTGCGATGACTAGCACGATTGTTACCATGCTACAACACGGCGGAAAGCCGGTGAGTTTGTGTTCGTGCACCGGAGCTTGTTCGCAGCTCTAATTTGGTCAAAAACTCTGTTCGTCGGCCGATTTGTTGGTACTTCAGGGCGTTCATAAGCCGAGGTTCTGCTGTACTTGGTTATTAAACGTATTTATATTTTGAAATACATTAAATCTATAGGAACAGGAAAGCGGAGTTGGGAAACGTCAACAAAAAGGACAGACACCCGATGGCCGATTTCGAACTGAAAAGTTCTCTGAAGTGCCAGGCTGGAATGTTGTTCCAGGAGCCGAGCCTTTTTCGGTTTGCCTTCCAACAGGCAGAAACAAACCACCACGAAGAAGAGGAAGATGATAAGGCCACCACGGAGGCAAAAAACTGCCTACGTGGCGGGACTAATAACCACGGTCTATCAGATGGGCCGTGTGAAGAACCCCGTTAGCTAACCCTGTACTTATTTTGGTCCAAAATGTTCCTCTCCGAGCCGTGTGAAGGCCTCTGGGGCGAAGCAGGCCGGAAGAGCCGGAACCTCTTCGCCGGTCCATTTCTCGCCAATTCCGTTCGTTTTGACGCGAGAAAAAAGCCGACCGGCCCACCATGATCGTTGCTAAGAATGATCTGGTCATGGACCCGGCTCATGAGTTCCACCAAACACCTATGAGTTCCTGTGGAAGTGTTAAGCTAAAATGGTTCCAGGACCTGAAGGTTCCTCCGCCGTCCCAATGCACGAGGAAACGGTCTAATTCCTGAAACGGTTCCGGGAACTGCAAAAAGCTCCTCCGGCGCCAAAGTAGCTCAGGTCTCCTTCTTTCCCCTCCGAGTTTGAACGTTTTATCACGGACCTGACGGTTGTACCCGCTTCTCCCGCCGCAGCGAGTTCCCTCCGTTGGCCAGCGAGCAGGAGCGCAACGCCTACAAGCAGGAGTTTGACCGCGACCACCAGGAGTACAAAGACCTGCAGTCCCACCTGGACGCCATCAACAAGGAGCTGTCGGACCTGGACCGGGACCTGGACGAGCTGCAGGAGGGGAGCCCCCAGTACCTGGTCTGAGCCGTGCTTTCAATCCCCCCTCGTCAAAAGCCGCCTTTGACGCTTTTCACACTTGCTAATGTCTGGCTGTCGTTGTCTCGCGTTGCTCCGAACAGGACGCCCTGGACGAGTACAACCGAATCAAGGGCATGAAGAAGGTACGTGGCCTCCCGGGATTAACTTTACTCTCCTGAGCTGAAATCCGCAGTGCTACGGCTAAACTTACACCCGAAAAAAAAAAAAAAAAAAGGCTAATTATAAAGAGAAAATATATGTTTTCTGGTGAGAAATGCTTCAACGTGGCTGCGGTGAGGTCAAATATTATCACCTTGCAGTCTAATATTATCGCGGTCGAATAACGAACAGCTCGTGACGGTGTTCCCGGTCTAATCCCGCCGTCTCCAACCTCCCAGTCTCCAGATTATCAGATGAAGAAGCGGCGCTGTAAATACCTGAAGGCCAAACTCAACCACATCAAGAAGATGGTCAGCGATTTCGACCGCCGGGCCTGAACTGGTTTCCGGAGAAGGTCCTGTACTTGGAAGGCGGCGCCCGTCTCGGCGGATGCGCCGGTGAAACGTTTGACTTTGAAAGCAGCGAAGACATATCTTCTGCCCCGTCGGGGTTGGGAATCCAAAGTCTGCTATGCAGCTACCGACGCCCGAAAGTGGCAAGAACTCACTCAAACATTTGCGACACCTTTGCTAAAACTCGGCAAGACATAAGCTCGGAAACATGTTGGCTAAACTTCGGGTTTAGTTCATCCTCGGCTAGCCTTGAGATCAACCTCTGCTCAACTCAAGCTAAAGCTAAACCATGAAGTCACTTAACCTCAGGAAGTCACTTAAGATCAGGCTACGTAGCACAACAGTCACCTCAGCAAGACGTAAGTGGCGCAAAAGCTGCCGCGAAACATTAGCCGGGCGTTAGCCACAATGGCGTTTCCTGGAAACAAGCGAGAGGGAAAAAGGACCAGAGATTTTGCGATTTCAGATTCCTCCCGATTCAAACCTATGAGAAAAAAAAACAAAAAAAACCCCCTCCTCGATTCCCATCCTTCTAGCGTTGCAACGTCTTGTATCTCCTGCCGTGGATATTTCCTATTTATTTTGGCAAAATCGATCAGAAAATGAATTGTACTCATAGACTGCAGTGATTATTAACAGATAGAGAACTGTAAGACATTTTTTTTTAAAATGTTTTTTAATCTTTTATCTTCTTATCAGCAATGCAACGTACGTGGGGACGCACTGACTTGATAGTTAATTTTAAGATGCATTTTATTCATTTGTTTTTTATTTCCTCCATCGTTTTAAAATGACAGTTCATGTTTAAAGCAGTGATTTTTTTTTTTTTTTTTAAACAATCATTTGT
This sequence comes from Fistularia tabacaria, assembly GCA_901007705.1. Taxonomy (NCBI): domain Eukaryota; kingdom Metazoa; phylum Chordata; class Actinopteri; order Syngnathiformes; family Fistulariidae; genus Fistularia; species Fistularia tabacaria. The sequence continues at coordinate 13,094 of CAAKHD010011552.1, forward strand.
TGATATATTTTTGTGATAATAAAAAAAAATCACTAAACATGTTTTTCTTGCTGTTACAGAATATATTTTTTTAACTTGTTGTACACAGTGCATTTCTTGCAGTTTTGACATTCAAGTAAAACAACTGCATCAAGCATAGCAATATGACAGCATCGTGGTCTTCACTTCTTTACGACAAAATTAGGACGGTTTGAAAACGAGTAAATAAATCAATATTTGGGAGAAAAAGGAGAAATCAACTGTTTAAAACACTGAACCAGTTAATTGTTGGAGGCTGAATGAGGGGAAAAAAAAATTCAAAATGTCCACAGGTGTCTTAATAGTTTTTTGTTTTTTTTTTGTTTGTTTTTTTCTCCGATCAAATGCAATTGGGGGGAAAAAAAAGAAGAAACACGCAACGTTTTGTGACATTTTCTTCGGGTGTGCAACAGGGCAGCATCTTGGCGCCCTGCAATTTTTCATTTATTTTTTTTTTCTACGCTTTTTCAGAGGTAAACAAAGTAAATTCTGCTGGATGTGTTTTTTTGGGTAATGTCAGAAGGATGTCCTGTTAGCGAGGATACGTACGTGCATGACGTCCATTAGCGACAATCCTTTTTTTTTTTTTCCTCTCAAAAAAAAAAAAGGAAATGCGTTGTTTCATTACGCTCTCCGTCAGGTTTCCTGGCTGTTTTCCTGGGCCGTGATTGGCCGGTTGGATTCACTGCGCTTGCAACATAAACGGGCATTGACCGGAAATCCAAATTGTTCGTTCGCCTTTTTCGAGTAAGATGTCCTCGCAGGATGGGAACAAGGTTGAGAACGTTGTGGAAACCTGCTCCACGGTGATAGCCTCAAGCGGCAGATTCTTGCCGATTCTTCTGCTTGCCCAGACCAGCTCCCGACCTTCAAGTGGTGGTCTTGATCCGCTCGGTTTGCATGGAGTGCCGTCTGAGCAACAGCCTCTTGCTCGTCTCCGTCGGCTGCCCGGGAGGAGCTACGGGGAGGAAGGGTTTCGGACCCGGGTCCTTGTCGCCGCCGGGGCCCAGGAGGGTGCCGCCAAAGGCCAAGGGGGGCAGAGACCTGGGCCGGGACTGGGGGCTGTGGTCCAAAAGGAAGGCCCCGGAGCCTCTGCGCTCGTACCCGGACAGGAGTCTCCTGTTGGGGCCGGGGATGGCCGACGGCTCCCTGGTGCCCAGTGTGCTGGAGCAACGTAGCGGCGCCAACCTCTTGCCCTCCGTTAGCTCCCTCAACCTCAGTTGGGGGTCATCGGGGGGGTTTCGGGCCTGCGCGGCCAGCTGGGGGTCGGACCCATAGATGTCCGCGCCAACCTTGCACCTCTGGATGACGTTGTTGAGGCTGGACGAGCCGAGGCTGTGGGGCGAGCAGGCGAGGTTGGGATGGGAGTGAGACGACGAGAGTCCCGGGAACGATATCTTGGGTTTGGAACCGTCCGCCTTCACTCCTTTGTCTTTCCTCAGGCGTTCTTCGGCTTGCGAAAGAGGGTCCGGATCCAGGTTGGAGATCCTGAAGACCAGCTGCTTGGCCGGTTGGTCTTCGGGAGGCTGCCGGGGGGCCAGGGACGTCGAGACCTTCAGCCAGGGCTCGGAGTTCAGCCTCAGGAGGGGCTGCTGCTGGCCCTGGCCGACGCCTCGGCTCCGGGACGGGGACCCCGGGTGGGAGCTCCCCCTGCACGCCTGGGCTTCTTTGAAAGAGAACACCGTGTTCGGGGGGTCAGTGGACGAGGGCTGCGGGGAGGTGATGATCTGGACCTCGGACGGGGAAGCCGGAGCCCCCGTGACCGTGCCCGTCGGACGCAGCTGAGGCAAGCCGAGGTGCTGCCTCACCTGCAGTCCCCCACTCTGGACGCTGTCGGCCGTGATAATGATCACCTCCTTCCCCCTGGCTTTGCACGTGTCCAGCAGGAGCTTCAGCACCGTCCAGTCTCCAGCCACGACGGCGTGGACCAACGCCGACGTCCCGGACCGGTCCTCCAGGCTGACGTCGGCGCCGCTCTCCAGGAGCAGGGCCGCCACCTCGGGGCCGGCCCGCTCCCGGCAGGCGTGCATCAGCGCCGAGCGACCTTCCTTGTCCTGGATGTCCGGGTCCGCCCCTTTCTCCAGGAGGAACTGGACCAGCTTGGCCCGGCTGACGCTCTGGCCGTCGGCGTAGCGTGTCCGGCAGGCGACCATGAGGGGAGTCCGGCCCTGGCTGTCGCTCTCGTTGATGTAAGCCCCACCCTCCAGGAGGAGGCGGGTCAGTCGCAGGCGGCGCAGGAAGACGGCCTTCAGCAAGGGGTTACTCGAGTCCATGGCGGCGGCGGGGTTGCAGGCTTCCCCCTCCATCCTGGGTGAACGGCTGAAACTGGACGGGCTCTGGGGAGAGCGAGCAGAGCGAGAATGACTTTCTCCCCTTCTTGTCCCAAGAGTCCAACTTGTGGCCAAAGCCAGAAGTACAAGTAGTCAACGGACCACTGGAGTGGAATTGTCAAATTTTCCGCAGGTGGGAATGTCTCGACACCTGGAACTGTGATTGACTGATTTAACTTGATTATGGCCAACCTTCTTCTTTGGACTGTTCCCTTAAGGACTCGCCACGCCCAATCATCTGCCTCCATACGGACCTCTCCTCTGTATCCTCTTCTCTCACACCAACTAACTTCCTGTCCCCTTTAGACCTCCTCTCTGGTCTTTCTCTAGACCTCCAACCCGCGCATCCTTCTACCCAGATCTTCATCGTCCCTCCACTGTCCAAACCATCTCAGTCTGACCATATCCCCCAAACATCTACCATGTGCTGTCCCTCAGATGAGCTCATTCCTGACCTTCTCCATCCTCGTCACTCCCATGGAGAACCTCAACGTCTTCACCTCTGCTGCCTCCAGCTCTGCTTCCTGTCTTCCCATCAGCGTCTCTAAAGCAAACACCCTGGCTGCCCTCTCCTCCACCTTTTCTTTTATCACCCCTGACACTTTCCTCCACCCGTTCCAACCTGCTTGCATACATTTCTTCATCCCTTCTCCTTTGCTCTGGACTGTTAACCCTAAGAACTTCAAATCCTCCACCTTCTTTATCTCCACTCCCTGTTGCCTCCTCCTGTAGCTTTCCCTTTCCAGAGCATTCCTCCACCTCTCGAGATGTTCCACCACCTGCTCCCTGCTCTCACTACAGATCAGTGTGATCTGCAAACATGATGACTCTGGGCTAACCCCATCTGTCAGCCTGTCCATCGGGGGGGTCAGAGATGTTCTCGATGCACTCCCATCGCCACCTTGAACTTCTCTGTCACACCTACAGCACACCTCACCACTGCCTCACAGCAAGCATACATGTCCTGCACTGGTCCAACATACTTCTCTGCTGCTCCAGACCTCGCCACACAAAACCACAGTTCCTCTCTTGGCGTCCTCTCGAATGCTTATTCCAGGTCTACAAAGGCTCAATGCCCACTGCCCACTTCTCTGTACTTCTCTATTAGCATTCTCAAACCAAATACCGCATCTGAAGTACTCTTTCTAGGCATGAAGCCGCACTGCTGCTCACAAATGCTGACTTCTGCTATCGGTCTAGTTTCTACTTTTGCATAACTTCATTGTATGGCTCATCAACAATTCTGCACATCTCCCATATCCTTAGCTTGAAAGTAAACCAGCTAATTCGAGGTTTAGTTGCAAATACCCAGAACAGATAGTTTGCTATCAAGTCAGATTTTTCCTGATGTAGTCCCGTTGCACCTACGTCACTACGTCACCACTGTCTTGCGGCGGGCATACATGTCTTGCACCAGTCAAACATACTCCTCTGCCAGTCCAGACCACCTCATCCAGCACCGCGGTTCCTCTCTCGGCCCCCTGTCGTTTGCTTTTGTCCAATTCTCTCGTACTTTTCGTTTAATATTCTCCTGCAGAGAGAAGATGAGTGGCCGTCAGTCCTCTTTCTCCATCTCGCCGGCGCTCCAGACGGCAAAACAGTTGCCGCGTGAGTCACGGTCACGTGATCGTGCCCCCCCCCCCCCCGACTATGATGGAGAACA
>CAAKHD010011554.1:4043-18642 GCA_901007705.1 Fistularia tabacaria
GTAATAAAGGAAAAAACGTGGGCGGGGTGGGGAGAGCGGGGCGGGGTGGGCGTGTGTGTGTGTGTGTGTGTGTGTGTGTGTGTGTGTGTGTGTGTGTGTGTGTGTGTGTGTGTGTGTGTGTGTGTGTGTGTGATATACACCACTATCTGTATTCAAATACCGCATCAGTAAAGTCCAGGGTCGCCCAAATGTCAACTCCAGCGTACAAATCCATGTCTCCTGTTTGTCCCATTGTATATCTTTATTTTACACATGAATTCATTTAATTCCCATTTTAATTTGTTCTTCTGTCTTCGTTCATTTCATGAGCGGAAATCCTTGCGAACCCGATCGATGTTTCCCTTCCAAATCAACGTCGTTCTGCGGCACCGAAGAAACCCCTCCTGCGCTCTTTCGAAGCCTTTTTATGGGTTTATTTGTGGCAAAAATACAGATATGACTTCAAGCTAACCTTTAATTATCACTGTTCCCTGTGTTCTTTCCCTTCTTGCTAACATTTGTACAGCATTTGTAGCATTTCCTTCGCTAAATCAGCAGAAGTAAAGCCTCCTCTCCTATGAGACCCTCGCTAACGCTAACGCTATCCCCAGCTAGCTGTCTTTCATTTGTCCAAACCAGTGGTTCCTCACCCGGGTTCGATCGAACCCCAGGGGTTCGGCGGAGGTCTGTTGGACTTGCCCTCTTTTAATCGACCCGTTGTTATTTTGTCAAAGGCGTCACTTTTGAATTAAAAATTAATTTTCAAGAATTTATTCAAAAAAAAAGTTTTTTTTTGAGGGAAATGAAACAAAAACTCGTTAAAACTTAAAAACAATCAAATGATAGATAGTCCTTTTGCATAATATTGGGTTTTAGTACAAAAATCCACATTTTTGAACCCCATTACCATATAAATCGAACAAAAAAAACTTTATTTATATATATTATGAATATACAAATATTCAATGGGTTAAAAAGAATGAAATTCATTTTTTTTATTACCGATTTCTTTCTTCAGAATTCTAAAAAAAACCTTTATGGGTTTTTTAACCCATAAACAAAAAATCTGCATTTTTGGAGCCCCACCGTATGTACCAATGTTTTGAATTTGAAAAAATCAAATTGTGATTGTGATCACCCGTGGGATTCTACGTGGCCGGTGAAGCCCTAGCAAATGACTATAAGCGCTAGCCCGCCGCTATTCAAGCCTACATGTAGCACGAATACTTCAAATCCCAGAATGCTCTGCTGGTGTTTCGGCGCGAAAATCACAACAGGACCCATAAACGGCGTCTCCTCTGGTGACAGCAGTCATAGCCACCTGATGCTAATACCGTGCTACTCCTCCGAAAAATGGCGAAAAGAAACACCTTCAGCCCAGACATTGAGGAACTAGCATCCAAGAGCAGATGCTAGGTATCTGCCTTGGACACATCAGAGTAGATCAGTGTGTAGCAAACTGAGCTAACGTTTGACTTCATGCGCTTTTTCTTGCTCCTCCAAGACACGGCGTGAATGGTTTCACCTTCATTGAAGGATATTATTATTAGTTAATTGGCTTATTAATGTTATTTTATTTTTACATTTATTAAAAGAGGTTACTGTTGAAATTGAATGCAGAGGGTTGCAAATAAAAAGAGGCGTACCATTTTTATCTAATTTTTATTTTCGAAATGAATGTTATTGATGTATTTTTTGAATTTGAATTTCAAAGTGACATGTTGTCCAGTGTGAAGCTTTGCTGGTTCCATGTTCAGTTTTGAAGCCAAACTTGTTTGGGTCCAGATGAAAAGGTTCATTGTTTCATCTGGAGGAAGAATATTTTTCAATAAATCTCAATGTTGGCCTGCGACTTTGTCCCAGTTTTGACCTTTGGTCCACTGTGGATTTGAGTTTGACATCCCCGCTCTAAGACTTGAGACTTTTGCGTTGCTAATGTAGCTGCCCCTTTAGCCACACAGGCCGTCTTGAGCGCAACTTTATTCTTCCAGATCGTACAGACGGTAGACATATCATAGATCTGTAACACCAACACCGCTCTCACCTTTAGCTAGTATTTCCTTCCTTCGATCGACTGTTCTTCCAAGCTACTTCTAAACACTGCTAGCACGAGCACGTTTAACCTTTTTGGGTAGCTATAATGAGGGCTAGCTTACTGAAAAGCGTTATAACAGCAGATGAACGATGTAAACAACGCGGAGTAGCGCCACTGCCGCTACGCTACAATGCTACAACGTGGATTTTGTTTGTTTGTGTGATGGAAAACTCTGTTCGGAGGCGGATATGTTTGTGATTAGCGGCATTCAGAAGTCCAGGTTCTTCTCTATTCTTTCATTCATTCATTTATTCAGAGTGAATACGGCTTGTCCTGCACTCAGGGGGCGGAGCCTAACCCTGCTGTTCAGACCTGACCAGTTAATGACAAGCAGCCATTCACCCTCTCATTCACATGTCCATTTGTGGACAAGCAACCATTCAGTCACTCACTCATTCACATGTCAATGATAGGCATCCGTCCCTTCAGCCTCTCATTCACACGTCATATCGGGACAACGAGACATATGTCCAAATATGGACGTGCAACCATTCACCCTCTCATTCACTCATCAATTAGGGATTCACACTCATTCATTATTATTACTTTTATGATTGCAACTATTCACCCTCTCATTCAAATGTCATAGAGGGACATACAACTATTCATTCATTCATATGTCCATATGTAGACATGCAACCATTCACTCATTCACATGTTAATGAGGAGAAAACGACCATTCACCCTCTCATTCACATGTCATAGAGACATGCAAGCTTTCATTCATTCATATTTCCATATGGAGAAATGCAATCATTCACCCTCTCATTCACAAGTCCATATATGGATATGCAACCATTCACTCGTTCACATGTCAATTAGAGACAAAGGGCCATTCACCCTCTCATTCACGCGTCGTGTCGGGACATTCGAGCATTCACTCTCTCACGACTGCCCCCGCGATGCTTCCCGCAGGAGAAGCTGATGAATGAATGAATGAATGAATGAATGAATGAATGAATGAATGAATTATTCGAGTGCAGTGTGAGCATCATTTCAAATCAAGGCAATAATGGCTTTCCGCCTTTGCTCCTCCGCAGGGGGCCATCGTCGCGGTGACGGGCGACGGCGTGAACGACTCCCCGGCGCTGAAGAAGGCCGACATCGGCGTCGCCATGGGGATCGCCGGCTCCGACGTGTCCAAGCAGGCGGCCGACATGATCCTGCTGGACGACAACTTCGCCTCCATCGTCACCGGCGTGGAGGAGGGTGAGCGCAAGCTAGTGTTCAGCGGGGCCAGCGCGCTACGCGTTTTGCCGCCTCTCCAGAGATTGGGTTCCAGGAAGTAGCCTCCTCCAGGGGAGCTGCTTTTTTTTTTTTTGTTTGTTTTTCATTCCCACAGGCAGGGAGGGACCACGGTTGCGAGAACCTTAAGCTACATGCTAAAAAAAAAACACATAGAAGAAGAAGAAGAAGGAGAGGACCACATGGACAACACGGAGGTGGAAGCTATCAGACGGTTGAAGCATTTTTATCTCCTCCCTGCGCTGTAAGAACCCCGTTAGCCGTCAGCCTGGACCTCATGGTCGCTCCATCTCTCAGCCGCTTCTGTCCAACATCTGATCATCGGTGTAAAAAGAAAAAAAATCAGCTGATGGGCGTGGCTTATGAGCTTCACCAATTACCAGACACCTAAGAGTTCCTATAGAAATGCAAGAAGCTGAGATCGCACATGTCAAAGTCAAGGCCCGCGGGCCGAATTAATGGTCCTCGGTCTCCTTGATGATATCTGATAGCTGTTAGAACCGTTTTTTTTTTTTTCACGCACCAACACTACATTCCCCACAATGCAACGGTAGCCCGCGAAGTCGCTGCAGCGCACAAGCGGCTTCATTATTCATCAGCAGTGAGAGACAAACATGGCCAAAGGTGAGGTGGACGCTGAGAACTGGGGGTTTCAAGCCAGGTGGGAGGCAGAGGACGTGTTCACGGAGGTAAAAGGGAAACCTGGGTGTCTTCTGTGCGGAGACAGTTTGGCTGGAATGAAAGAATGTAATCTTAGGAGGCACGATCAAACATCTCGGACAGATCCATAAGAAGATATCGCTTTATTCATTTACTCATTAAATGATTTACTCTGTGTTCGGTCTTGGTTCGGGAGGTTTTGTGCAATCATTTCAATATGTTCTGATGAACATTGAACCCTCAAATTTGTTTTTTTGGCCCTCGGCGTATTTGACTTTGACATCCCTGGCTTAGATGGTTCCAGGAGCTGAAGGTCCCCGGTTCCTCTTCTATGTGCCAAGAGGTGCCGAAAAGCTCCTCCGCCGCGTGGTGCATTCGTGTCACGGGAAAAAGCGGCGCTTCAAACAAACTTCCCCTCCCTTGCAGGGCGGCTGATCTTCGACAACTTGAAGAAATCCATCGCGTACACGCTGACCAGCAACATCCCGGAGATCTCGCCCTTCCTCCTCTTCATCATCGCCAGCGTTCCTCTTCCCCTGGGGACCGTCACCATCCTCTGCATCGACCTGGGCACCGACATGGTGAGCGCTTTCACGACCGGACCGGGTTTTAAAAACGAATCCAAAAAAAAACAAACAATGAAAATAATAAAATAAAGAAATAGATGAGAGAGAATAATAAAGTAAAGAAACAGAAGGATTAAAAAAAAAGGCAGCAAGGTGAACAAGAAGAGGGACAAAATAGACGATGGAATGAAAGAAAAAAGAAACAGCAAGGGCGAGAAGAGACGAGCAGAAACGACAACAAAGAGGGCAAGAATAGAAACAGAGTGACGACAACAATGACAAAGATAAACAGACAGCCAACCGGACAAGGGAGTTAGGGCACCGCAAAAAGAGCCTACTTTTTAGGGGCGGAGCCCGGGCGTCCATTCGTCCAATCGGGGAAGACGTCGACTGCCGGACCGTTTCGCGCTCCTGAACGCATCGCGGAGCCCCGAAAGAGGCCCTGCCGGATGTCCTTCGGTCGGAGGCGGAAGGTCGTCGTCTCCCACGTTGTTTCGCTCTGGGGGCCGACGTCAGAGACGAACTGCGGCGTTTGAACGCAGCGGGACGGGTTGGTTCGGCGTCGCGTAGCTGTTTACCCCACCGTCCGAGGATCAAAGAAATCTGATTCTTCATTGGCTGGATTTCTCTCGAAAGACGCCATGATTGAAGTCCTTTAAAAAAAATGTTTGAAAAGCGTCTAATTTGTGGTGCACCTGTTTTGCATATAAAAAAAAGCTAACCCCTTCCCTTCAAAGTCAGGTCTGTTTGGTAACCTCTGGTGGAGCGAGCAGCTGGACGCCTGCTTTGAAGAAAGTGCCTTGAAAATCAAATAAGAATGTACTCAGAGTACCTGATAATCCTGCGCCGGGTACACGAGTAGGAGTGCCGTTTCCCCCGGAGCCCGCCGGTTGGCGCGTTAACAGCTTGTTAGCGCCTTTTTTCAACCGCGGGCTAAAGGCTACAGGGGTGCCGCGGAACGCTAGCTGACAGGCGTCAGACGGAGCGCGCCCAGATTATTCTTAGCTACAGTTGCCATGCGGAAAAGGGCCTGCCCTTTCGGCTTCCTGTTTTCTTGAAGGTTTCCCGCCGGCCGTCGCTTCCAGGTTGACCCCCAAAATACTCCTTCACGAGTCCCTTCCGTCCGCAGGTGCCCGCCATCTCGCTGGCCTACGAGACGGCCGAGAGCGACATCATGAAACGGCAGCCCAGGAACCCCAAGACGGACAAGCTGGTCAACGAGCGCCTCATCAGCATGGCCTACGGACAGATAGGTTTGCTCAAAAGCCCCGCCCCTTTGCTCGGAAACTCCGCCTCCTTTCTTGCGAAATAAGGGGACTGGACGTAGACCAGGAGGAGTGGCGGGAGTTCAGGTTGACCCTTGAAGCTTGTTCTTGATTGATCGTCCTCGCAGGGCTTTTTGTTCTCGCGCGGGGCGCACGAGGACTGCAGCGTGATTGGTCAGGAATGGGAAGTGGGCTTGGTTAATGCGGGAAAGGCAGAAATGCTATTGTTCCCTGCTTTGGACGGACAGTGATGGATGGAAGGATGAAATACGACGCCCCGTGAAGCATACCGAGCACAGATCTGCTGGATTTCAAGGAGCAGGAAGTAGCCGGGGGGGCAGGAAGCGGAAGGAGGTCTGCAACTTAGCACCGGGAGCTGGAGGGACGTTGGCAACATAGTACCAGGTGGTCCAGGACTGCAAGGACATCTGCGGTCGGGATCTTTCTGGAAATGGAGTAACCCAGCAGTACCCGTGGCCAGGGAAGGGCAGGACGTCAACAACATAGCACAAGGAGTCAGGATCTTCCAGAATCCTCAAGGGTCTTTTTGCTTAAGCTAGTGTCAAAGGTGTTGCATTGGTAGTCAAGCAAGGGCTGGGCGGAGGCGGCTGGGATCTACTTGTATCGCAGCTCGGGAGACAAACACAGGGTATTTTCTGACTCAGGGTCAAACTCAGGGTATGTTCTGATCATGATCTGGGCTGAGCGCCGGGGAGCAGGGAAGCTCGACTCAGCAGGACTGTTGAATCCTTTTGGTTTTTAATTGCCCCTCGGAGGCAAATGAAGCGTCTCAGAATCTGAATAGGTGATAGGAAATGGGCGGGTGGCAGCACCGGTGGTGCTCGGAAAGAGGCGGCTCGACGTCGCGCTCTGTCGTGAGAGATGCCGACATCTTAGCGACACCTTCGCAAGGGCCAAACGGCGTGTCGAGATGAAGGAGGGTCAGCTGGACGCTCACGTTAAACGCCATGAAAGGACCGTCTCGCCCGCTGTCACCGTGCCGTCGTGCATCGCTGGCGTTTCTTTGGTGGAGCTGCGGTGAGCGCGGCCTGCGAGGACTTCCCCGGAGTTCTGCTGTCGAGCTTCTCGACGGAGAGCGTCGTTCTGGTTGCTTGTTTGACGGGTTCTGAGAGGCGAGGCGGCTCTCGGGAGCCAAGCCAGTAATTCCCCTCCAATTGTCGTGACATTTTCAGCCAATTGAGAGCTGGGAAAGCAACCGCTCGCCGCTTAATCTCGGTCACATTTCCCTCCTGGTTGGAAGCTTCTACACGAATGCGGGCTTTTTTTTCTGTTTCTATCTCCGGTTTGGGAATGGTGGCGAATCAAAGGCTGGCCTAATTTTGCCTGCGGCTAACTGGGTCAAAAATACGACAGGGTTCTGTTGGATGACATACATTCAGAAGACGAACGCAGGACCGGCAGCGGGTTTCGGTGAATTTCCGAACCCCCGCCAGCGACAATCCAACGGCTTCTTGCAATGGAAACTGGATCCCGTAGAGGTCGCAGTCAGGGGCGGAAGTTGTATGACCTGGGGTTTGGCCACAGTAAAAACCCCCGCCGGTACCGGCGCGTTTCCGCGCAACGACCCCAACGTGGATCGCCTCCGTCGCCGGGTCGAAAGGTGGCGGACGGCTGTAGATCCGAGGCCGGCGGGTGCTAGCATCCGGTCATGACACAATTACAAGCAGTATTAGCATTTTGTATGAATCAGCACCAAAAAAATAACCTTCGAGGCTGAGTATTAGTTTTGTTTTTCTACCTTTATATAATTTTGCCATCAAAACACGAATCTGTTATGTTAGCATTTTGGCTAAAGGTAGTATTCTTCATTAGCTTCCTGAAAAGGACAAGACGGAACCCTGCCAGGTCTTTGAATATCAGCATCGTAGCATTTCAGGCTCAATGCCGGACTGATTGTAATCCCCGAAACGGTAAAATTACCGCAATATTTTTCAAAGAACTGCTAATTGCCGCTAATCGCTACTGCTAGCACAGAGGTGTCCCTTCGTTCCGTCTTGGAGAGTCTCTCAGTGAGGTATTTCTCCCCGAGCGCACCTCCTTCAATGCCACGATGTTCCCTCGCCCGTTCTGACTGAGCACTTCGCCGCACTTACCCCATTACAATTAGTCATTAGCGCTTACATGCTAAAAGGAATAAATAGCTTTGGCGCTCAGGGCTCAATTCTGTTTTTTTTCCTTTTGGTTTTGCTTTTAAAATCCCTTTGAAGCCCGAGAGCAGCCCCTCGCCGCAGAGTCCCTTCGGTTCGAAAGAGTAGAAGGTCAGCACGCTATTGCAGGTTAGCGCGGAAATAGGCCGTGTTTTCCATGTTGTTATCTTTCATCCAATTATCAGAAAAATACAATCTTGCCATAAACTTGGTTGTCTCCGCTTCGGCAGGCGACGGATTACCCGAGTCAGTCATGCATCGAGAATCTGCGGATCGATACTCATGTTCCGCGCTCCTCTTGGGGAGTCGGCTGGTCGCGGCGACCGCAACTTCAGGCGAGATTGGAAAAAAAAAGAACTTCATTTTGGGATTGCAGAGGACCAGTGGCAGGGAGGCGTTCAGGAGGCGGAGCTGGAGGACGGAGCGATGAAGATGCGCTCTCCGGGAGTGAGGGGGATGGATGGGGAGGGACAGCATGCGAGTCAGAATGAGAAGGTTCGGAGGTGTCCAGATTTGGGATGATGCGGAGAAGGATGCTGGAGGTCCAGAGGAAGACTGGACAGGTGGACTTGGGCAACTCGCTCAGGGGTATTTTCTAATGGAAGAAAAGCTGCGCAACCCAAAAGCTCGTACAGAGCTCTAACGTCTCCATCGAAAGGCCAAAGATCCCTCGCCTTCCTGGTCAAAATCCAAAATGGAGACAAGCTTCTGTCACAGTGTTGTCGGGAAAATTTGCGGAGGCTTTGGAGTCCGACGGGGCGGGGGATGAAGAGACTTCTAGGCCCGAATCCAGACAGCGGTGAAGATGAACACCTTTAAATTGGATGAAGGACAAGGTTCCTTACAAAGCCCTGCGGCATGAGGTCATACCGGAACACCAAACATGTATGCTCTGCGCTTGAGACCATGTGTCTCCCGGAGCACTGGAGCCTTTCAGAAGAAGAAGAAGAAGAAACCTTTCTTGTCACGCAACATCAGCGCAATTCGACCGCTGCATCGAACATCGCTGTGGATGAACCGCGGGCAGGGCAGTGGCAGCTACTCAGTGCCTTGCTCAACAGCCCTTCCACAGGCGCGGGAATCGAACCGGGAATGTTTGGCTTTATTTTTTTTAAATTGTATTTATTTTGATTTATTTTTTTAATTTAAAAAAAAAAAAACATTTTTTAATAATTTCATATATATACATATATATATAAATATTTATTTTATTTTATTTATTTATTTTTTTTAAATGTTATTTAATTTATTCTTTTTAAGAAATGTTCATGACACATAGAATTTAATATTTCTGCAATTATCGGTTTATAACCTCTTTATCTGGCCACATTCCCTCATTCATTTAGCACAACATCATCATTAAACCCACGGTGGGTGAATGATTAGCATCAGGTAGCCACGTAGCTGCGCCCCTGGGGGCAGTTGGGGGCTCGGTGCCTTGCTCAGCGACACCCACATCAATTTCTTGTCTTCCTTCAGCAATCATGGGTTGACAAATTAGCTATTATATCAACACAACTATAGCTTGTACACTCTCCAACTGTCCAATCAACAGCAACGCTGCCTTAGCCTTCGAGAAGGCCGTGATGTCACAACTCGAAATCTGACTGGTCGAAGCAACAGTGTCATCAACACTTATTTTTCGATAGAGCGCCTGCGAATCTGATTCTGCAGGCCTCCAGCCAGATGTCTTTGACTTTCACCCTGCCCGGCAACAAATGATGGCTAAAACGTGATTGGTTCACTGATCTAATATGAAAATAAATGTCCGGGCAGACCATTTGGAAATATTTAATAAGTATTGATGGGCAAAATATAATTAATAAATGTGATTCAGGTATTTTTTAGCCAAGCAGAGAAGGCCTTGCAGGCCCTGACGGCCCATATTTGAGATAATGGATGTTTAATCCACCGACTCGATGTTTCCGCATCTCCTGCACGTCACTAGGCATGATCCAGGCCCTGGCCGGGTTCTTCACCTACTTTGTGATCCTGGCTGAGAACGGCTTCCTGCCGTCGACGCTGATCAACCTCCGCGTGGACTGGGACGACCGCTCCCTCAACGACCTGCAGGACACCTACGGCCAGCAGTGGGTGAGGAAAACGGCCGCCGCCGGGTGAAAATCAGAAAAGAATAGAAAATAAATGAAAACCCGTGTCTTCTGGGGGAGCAGACCTACGAGCAGAGGAAGATCGTGGAGTTCACCTGCCACACGGCGTTCTTCGTCAGCATCGTGGTGGTGCAGTGGGCCGACCTCATCATCTGCAAGACCCGGAGGAACTCGCTCTTTCAGCAGGGCATGACGTGAGTGAGCGCCGGCGGCGGCGGAGGTGTTTAAATGAGCGATAAGAAAAGAAGAGAAGGGAAGAATTTAATTAAAATTCTTGTCTTCGCTGCTGGTGCGTTTTGGGGAGATGGAGATCTGGTGCGTCACCGCGTGACGGTTCGTATGTTCTGCTAGGTTCAAAGACGGCGGTTAAAAGGAGAACGCCGTCTTGATAACGAAGCGACTCAACGCGGTGACTTGTTCGCAGGAAGTGGACGGGCTCGCGTTTCTCCGGGTGGGCGGGGGGGTCCCCGCCATGGAGCGAACGAGACAACTGGGGGTGTCAAACTCAAATCCACAGTCGGGCCAAGATTCAAAACTGGTGGCAAAGTCGAGGGCCAACGGTGATATTTATTGAAAAAAAAATCGTTCCCCCGATCGAACAAAAACCTTTTCATATCAGAATTCACGATGAGTAAATGGATGAATGAAAGAGGAGAGCAGAAACTGGGCGTCCGAACATCGCTAATCACAAACAAATCGGCCTCCGCACAGATTTTTCATCACACAAACAAACAAAATCCGTGTTGTAGCATTGTAGCGTAGCGGCAGTGGCGCTACTGCGCGTCGTTTACACGTCCGCCATCTGTACGATGTGGAAGAATAAAGTTGCGCTAAAGACGGCCTAGGTGGCTAAAGGGGCAGCTACGTTAGCAAAGCAAAAGTCTCAAGTCTCAGAAGTCTCAAATCCACAGTGGGCCGAAATTCAAAACAGGTACAAAGCCGTGGGCCAACATTGATATTTATTGAAAAAAAATCTTCCTCCAGATAAAACAATGAAGCTTTTCACAATATATAACTTTGAAATTCAAATGAACAAACACATCAATAACATTCATTTCTTGAATAAAAATGAGATAAGAAATGGTGCGCCTCTTTTTATTTGCAACCCTCTGAATTCAACTTCAACAGAAACCTTTTTCCACAGGCTAATAAGAAATGTAAAAATAAAATAACATTAATAAGCCAATTAACTAATAATAATATCCTTCAATGAAGGTGAAACCATTCACGCCGTGTCTTGGAGGAGCAAGAAAAAGCGCATGAAGTCAAACGTTAGCTCAGTTTGCTACACACTGATCTACTCTGATGTGTCCAAGGCAGATACCTAGCATCTCCTCTTGGATGCGAGTTCCTCAATGTCTGGGCTGAAGGTGTTTCTTTTCGCCATTTTCGGAGGAGTAGCACGGTATTAGCATCAGCTGGCTATGACTGCTGTCCACAGGAGAGGGCGTTTATGGGTCCTGTGGTGATTTTCGCGCCAAAACACCAGCAGAGCATTCTGGGATGTGTAGTATTAGCAGCACATGTAGGCTATAATAGCGGCGGGCTAGCTCTAATAGCCATTTGCTAGGGCTTCACAGGACAAGCATTACAAGAAGTAGAAAAGTAATTGTTAGTTTGAATGAAGAAAAGACAGCTAGCTGGAGATAGCGTTAGTATTAGAGAGGGTCTCATAGATGAGAAGGCTTTATTTTTGCTGATTTAGCAACGGAAATGTTACAAATGCTGTACAAATGCTAGCAAGAAGGGAAAGAACACCTGAAACACAGTTAGCTTTCATTAATGTCTGTATTTTTGCCGCAAATAAACCCATAAAAAAGTTTCTAAAGAGCGCAGGAGGTTTTTTGTTGCTGGAGTACGACATTAGTTTTCAACACCGTGGGCCAAGTTTGGCCAGAGTTTGACACATTTGCCTTATGGGATTAGCAGTGAGACCACTTTGCACCGGCAACGGCGGCGCTAAACTAGCCCACCGTCGCGATGTCGACTCAGAGTGGAGGGACCTCGCCGTCCGTCCGTCTGTCGCGGGGACAACGCCTCGCTTATGCTGAGGTGCCTGATGTGCTTTCGAGGCACACCTGGCACCTCTACAACGAGCACCTTCCGGACAAGTCGGAGTTGGTCCCGGAGTTCTTGTTGCGCATCGGGAACATTTCGGGTGATTTTTTTTCCCGCTTCTCCAATCAGTCCAAACACCTCGGCTCCCTTGTTTGCTCCCAAACAGGAACAGAATCCTGATCTTCGGCCTGTTCGTGGAAACGGCCCTGGCCGCCTTCCTCTCCTACTGCCCCGGCATGGACGTCGCCCTGCGCATGTACCCGATGAAGTAGGTCCTGCATATGCACGTCTCCGCCCGAGCGAATAATAACCACTTAAAGACCCGAAGGGGCCGCCGGTATCCCGCCATTCAGCGCTTTAAATGAGGCCCCTGATCATCTCGAACTCCAGCATTGTCATCCAGCGCATTCAAGAAGGGCTGCGGATTTAAGAGTTGTATGCTCCTCGACCCCCCTGTGCCCTTGTCATACTTCTTCTTTTCTGCGCTCCTCTCAGGATCGGGTGGTGGTTCTGCGCCTTCCCATACAGTCTTCTGATCTTCATTTATGATGAGGTCCGTAAATTCATTCTGAGGAGGAGCCCTGGAGGTAAGCAGTTATTAAGAGAACCTCAGATTAAAAGGTTTCAACCTCCTTTGTCTTGTTAATAAGCCGGCAGAGGAGTTAAATTGGTTTAGACTCCTATCGCAAGAACCACACGAGCTATTTTTTCACCGGGACCTTCCTTCCCGGCCTATCGTCCTCCGCGCCCCGTTCCCCCTGCGCCGCCTTTGTGAAGGATAAACAGCCGCACCGGCGCTGCCCACTCCTTCAAAGGGCCATTGATTAAACCACTAGCCTCCGCTCTGCTTTGCTCCCCCCAATCCCCGGCTGCCGTTCGTGTCCCGCGGGAGGTCAAGATCGCTGGACACGACGGCGAATGATTTCTGCGCCGCTTTGAACTGGGAGCAGGAGCAAGGGGGACGGGGGATGCTAATTGCGAGCCGTGACAAACCGAAAAAACATGAAAGTCGGTGATGGGTCACCTGCCAGGGAAGTCGCTTGCCGAGCAAGGCATCTTCATGCTTGAACTGAAGGTCCTGTGCCTTCTGCCAGCCATGTTAGCTCCTGCTAATCCAATTAGAAAGGGTAACCGCAGGTGAAAGGAACTTGTCACGCCGTCCAAATGTTGTGCCCGGGGACAAAAGCTGCCCCCGAGATGGTAGAAAACCCCCTCTCCCAAAAAATAAGCTCCATTTTTGTGGCACCAGAGACATTTGATGGCTACGTTTGCTAACAGCCAGTTTGGCCCGGAGAGTAAAAAGATACGGTTGTGTTCGGAGTTCCAGTTCTGGTACTTCTTTAGTACCTGTCACCAAAGCAAACTGCCGGGCCACTGCTAGCATACAGCCTCCTCCGGCTCTTCTTGTGCCTTTTGTGTCGCGGACGAGTAGCCACAGACGGAGCAGCAGCTCCACTATCGCCTCCAAGTCCCCCGTTGTCAGTATGTCCGCCACGTTGTGATGGCCCCGCCCACTTTGAGGAGGAAGTACGGCGTAAGGGAACCCCACCTGAACCCAGGCCAGTTGTGCTGGAATGCCATTCTTTCATCGGTACTCCTCGCGTTAAGCTAGTTATCTCCAGTTCGTGTCGTGCTGTACCAGGGTAGCGTCAAAGTCCAAGAGGACCGAAATCTGAGTGCAGAATTTCGCTAAAGTCGTTCCAGCCTGTGCGAGAACAGAAGACACGAGGAGAAATTAGCGGGTTCTTGGACTCCGTTGTGTTCGTGGACCGAAGAAAAAAGGAGAGAAAACAGGACACTCGACCTTCTACCGGCGTGGAGGCGAGCTAATATTGACAGACTGGAGCGGAAACAATTCCGTTCACAGCTCCAAGTAGAAAATGGCGGTTGAGATCCGGCCTCGCCTTCCCCTGGTCGTCCATTCAGGGCCGCTCGCGCTCTCCCTGCGTCTCTGCAAACGTAGGCCGTAATATCCCTGCCGCGATTGTTTGCCCGATGAAGCGGCGAAAAGCCGCAAGTACAATACGAGCTACAGCTGCTCCGCGAGGGGAACTGAGCGACGAGCAGCGAACCAGCGGGATCCGACCAAAAGAACCCGGCCCGCGAATAGTCCGACCCGCCGTCCCCGCCGATAATCCCGCCCGGAAAACCGAAAACTGGCAACGGCGCATAATGGGGACAGGAAATTACACCAGACTGATGACGAGCACGCTTTGGAGATCCCCGCGCGAGATACAGCCGCGCAAACAATCGACCCAACAGCGTTCGCCGCTGCCGCATTCGGAATGACGGGCGGGACCCCGGCGGAGGGGGGGGGGGGGGGGGGGGGGGCGAACCAATTCATCATGACGGTTAATCTTTTTGGTTAATCTGTGTGTCACAGGCCGCCGATGGGAGTCTCGGGGTCGGGTTTGGGCGGGGGGGGGTTTCTTCGGGGGCCGAGGGGTACCAA
>CAAKHD010011562.1:4308-20385 GCA_901007705.1 Fistularia tabacaria
CCCAGGGTGGAGAACATGGAGAACAGAAGCTGATAAACATGAAGAACATGGAGAACCTAAGCTGAAGAACATGGAGAACCCAGGGTAGAGGACATGAACAACCCAGGGTGAGGAACATGGAGAACCTAAGCTGAAGAACATGGAGAACCCAGGGTGGGGAACATGGAGAGAACAGAAACTGGAGAACCCAGGGTGAGGAACATGGAGATCATAAGCTGAAGAACATGGAGACGCAGGGTAGAGAACATGGAGAACACAGGGTGGGGAACATGGAGAACAGAAGCTGATGAACATGGAGAACCCAGGGTGGGGAACATGGAGAGAACAGAAACTGGAGAACCCAGGGTGAGGAACATGGAGATCATAAGCTGAAGAACATGGAAACGCAGGGTAGAGAACATGGAGAACACAGGGTAGAGAGCATGGAGAACCCAGGGTCGCAGGGGCGGATCCATCCCTTTGCTTAGAACCACATGAACGTTCCTCAACAGAACGGAAGAAAGGGAGCGACCACCCGCAGGAACCCTTCAAGGCGGGCCAGAGGTCTCCTCTGAAGGCTCCGTGCTGGGATCTCCTGGTGGACCCTCACCGCGCGTCCTCTCCGGGTTCTCCAGCCCGGGTTGAGTGCGTGCGCTCACCTCGATGAAGAAGACGGCCCAGATGCTGGTCCAGGTCTGGGACTGGCTGAGGGACCCGTGGCTGGCCAGGTGGGTCCCCTTGATGGTGATGACGGCGTGGGCGAGACCCATCAGCAGCAGCCCCCCCGCGAAGGGCAGGGGCCGGGCGGAGCCCAGCAGGATGAAGGCTGCCGCACAGAGCGCAGGGTCAGGGAACGGCGCCCCCCGGTGGCGGCAGAGACAAGACGTCCGGCGGGGGAGGAGCCGAGCGCGGCCGCGTTAGCTTAACTTTGCTGGCTGATCTGCGACGCTCTCCGCCCTGAGCCTGATGGACCCGAAACGCGGCAAACCGCGTTGCGCCGCGGCTCGGCTAAGCTTAGCCACAGTAGCTTGACTTCGCCCCGGTGATCTGCGACGCTCTCTGCTCTGAGCCGAATGGACCCCGATTAAGGCTACGCCAAACTGCGCCGCGCTGCGCCAAACCATGTTGCGCCATGGTGCGGCTAAGCTTAGCCATTTTAGCTTAACTACGCCCGGTGATCTGCAATGCTCTCTATCCTGGACCTGAGGGACCCCATTTAAGGCCACGCTGCGCCATGTTGCCTCCAACTACGTTGCGCTGCAGCGCAGCTAAGCTTAGTCGCATTAGCTTGACCCCGCCCGATGATCTGCAACGCTCTCTACCCTGAACCTGAAGGACCCAAAACGCGGTAAACCACATAAGCTAAGCTTAGCCACATTAGCGTGACTTCACCCGATGATGTGCAACGCTCTCTACCCTGAACCTGAAGGACCCAAAACGCGGTAAACCACATAAGCTAAGCTTAGCCACATTAGCGTGACTTCACCCGATGATGTGCAACGCTCTCTACCCTGAACCTGAAGGACCCAAAACGCGTTAAACCACGTAAGCTAAGCATAGCCACATTAGCTTGACTTCACCCGATGATCTGCAACGCTCTCTACCCTGAACCTGAAGGACCCAAAACGCGGTAAACCAAGTTGCGCCGCGGCACAGCTAAGCTTAGCCACATTAGCGTGACTTCACCCGATGATGTGCAACGCTCTCTACCCTGAACCTGAAGGACCCCAGTTAAGGCCACGCCGTGCCATGTTGCGCCGCGCCGCTCTACCATTTCAAGCTAGCTGAGAAGCGACGACAGAGGAGCCCCGGCAATTAGCGCTGGATTAGCGCTCGCCGCTTCTGATCAGGTGACAGTGGAGAAACAAAAGCCCTGGACGAGGTGGACGGCCGGTGACCCAGATAGAAGGCGGATCCCGACGGCGGCTCAGGAGGAGCTTCGCTAACGTTACCATACGGGGTCCGAGGTGGAGCCGGAGCCTTGCGGTTCAACGGCGGACAGGCAGGAAGTCGTCAGCTCAACAACAGGAAGTCAACGGGTTGACATTAGGATGTGGCGGATCGATGGTGGAATTAGCATCAGGAAGCCATGGGTTTAAAAATAGGAAGCTATCGGTTTAACAGAAGGAGGCCATGAGCAGAACTACAGGAAGTTGTTGACTGGACGGCAGGAAGTGGAGGTTCCCGAGGGGGCGGAGTCTCCTGGGCCCCGGACGGCAGGCGGTCTGACGTTTAAACCGTAATCCGGAAGGAGCCGGAAGGTGAAGCTCCGATGGCTTCACCAGGTTGGCTTTTGGAGAACGTCTGATGGAGGTTTGCTAGCGGCCAATCGGAATGAGCAGGCTGGAGGTAGAACCTCCTTCTACTGAAGGTAGAACCTCCTCCAGCGAAAGGGAGAACCTCCTTCTTTTGAAGGTAGAACCTCCTATAACTTGAGGTAGAACTTCCAACTGAGGGTAGAACCTTCTTCTACTGAAGTTAGAACCTCCCCCAGCTGAAGGTAGAACCTCCTTCTACTGAAGTTAGAACCTCCTCCAGCTGAAGTTAGAACCTCCTTCTACTGAAGTTAGAACCTCCTCCAGCTGAAGGTAGAACCTCCTTCTACTGAAGTTAGAACCTCCTTCTACTGAAGGTAGAACCTCCTCCAGCGAAAGGGAGAACCTCCGTCTACTGAAGGGAGAACCTCCGTCTACTGAAGGTAGAACCTCCTCCAGCTGAAGGTAGAACCTCCTCCAGCTGAAGGTAGAACCTTCTTCTACTGAAGGTAGAACCTCCTCCAGCTGAAGGTAGAACCTCCTCCAGCTGAAGGTAGAACCTCCTTCTCCTGAAGGTGGACCTGGAGCCCAGGAGCTCAGGTGGGATCCCCCAGACGGAGGCGACGCGTTCAGGGTCTGTCGGAACGATCAGCATCGATCTAAAAAAAACAAACAAACATCCAAACTCCCCAACATCCCATAACGTCCCGTCCCGTTGCCATGGGAGACGTCTCCTGTTCCCCCCCCCCCCCCCATCCGCCGGATCGCCAATCAATAACAGCTCGCGCCCGCCGCACGAGTATCGCTGAGCGGCGGCTCACCGGGCGGCAGGCAGAGGAAGGCGCAGGCCAGGATGCAGCCGTCGAGTCCCCGCCGCTCCCACCAGCTGCTCCCCGCCACCACCTCCTGCACCAGGCGGCTCAGCTCCATCATCAGCGTCTCCTGCTTCCCCTTCCGCGCCTCCTCCTCCACCATCTCCTCCTCCTTCTTCTCCTCCTCCTGCGGCCGTCCTTCCCTGCGCTTCATGGCGGCGGCACAGCAGCCGAAGCGGCTCCGCGCAAAGTCCGCGGGGTCACGGTTCCACTTGCGCAAAGTCCCCGGCTGAAGACATCCCACTTCCGGATCCTCCTGGACACTCCTCCTCCGTTCCTCCCCCGTTCCTCCCCGAGGGTCAGCTGACGCATGCGCAGTCGGAATGCTCCTTCTCGCCCTAGATAACCCTTGCGGACTTTCCGGGAGGAGATCAGGCTCCACGGAGCCCGGGGGAAGGAACCTGAAGGTTCTCAGGTTCTGGTGAGGGATCCGCTGATCTTCTGTGAGGGGACGCGGTTCCGGGCGGGTGGACGTTCTGCCACCGGGAACCTCCCGTGGCCCTCAGAGGTCACGTCTACTGCCCCGATCGAGACCTTCTGAAGGGTTCTGGACCGTCAAGACAGCTGCTTCTCTCACTGACGCCATATTTGTAGTTCCAAAACCCAGGACGGCGAGGTTCCCCACCGCCTGCCCGGACCTCTAGGGGTCTGCTGGGGAAGAACCTGAGATCCTGAGGACCACCTGGGGAACCCAGAGGTTCATACAGACCCGCTGGAGAACCCGCTGGAGAACCCGCTGGAGAACCTTCTGGAGAACCCGCTGGAGAACCGTCTCCATTCAATCAACAGACCCATGAATAGCTGGTTAGCACAATGTAATAAACTATTAATAGCAGCCGCTAAGGCGCATTCAATCAGTTAGCTTGTTGTTAGCGACAACAACCACAACAACAATAATGACTGTAATTCTAATGCTAATTATGAGGTGAAATAAAAACCTGCACAAACACGACTTTCATCTTCTTTTATTCCATAAAAAAACAAACGATAAAGATCCTTCTCTTCACGGAGGTCGAAAATAAAAACCTCGGCCCGGAAACCCGAACCCACGCCGCCGCAACCCGACACCCCCCGGCGGTCACGTGACCTCGCCGTGTTCGACGCGTCCGCCGCATCGTCACGTTGTCTTCATGTGTGTGTGTGTGTGTGTGTGTGTGTGGACACATTTCAGTTGGTAAACAAATAAATAAGTAATTGATGAAGGTGACCTCACTGGGGTTCCTGATGGTCCAACCAGGAGCTGAGGGACGCACGTCTTCTGCATTTGTAACCATGACACGTGGGGTCATTTGAGGACAGCTGTGGAGGAGAAGAAGGTCCAACATCTTCTACCTTGACCTGTCATAAAAGAATAAAAAAAAAAAAGTTTCACACAAACAGAACAGGCTGGGTGTAGTTCCCACCGGCGACCACCGGGTGGTGCTGTTTAGTCGGTTAACGAACTCTCCGCGCTGACAGCCACGGCTTTGATGGGCCTCCCGGGGGGGAAAGGGGAGGGGCTTGTCCTGATGACATCATCAGACCCCTCCAGGGTGACCAATAAGCATCAACATAAAGTTATTCGGAACCGATGGGCCGGCTAGTTTTAGGCGACGCCGCTGAGCAGAGCTACAAGTTAGCATCACGACTCATCCTCGCGGTAGCGCCATCGCGTCCGCTAGCTTCCTCGGCTCACGTACCAATGGCATCGTCGGGGTCTGACCTTCAGAGCTCGGTGTCCTCCATGACCTCCGCTTCCTCCAAGGCGTCCAGGCGCCTCCTGCAGGCGTCCAGCAGCTTCTTCCTGGGACCCAGAGGGATGTGGATGCCGGCCAGGTCCTGATCCGAGCACAGCTGCAGCGCCTCCAGGTCGATCTTCTCCTTACTGAAGATGGTCAGGAACTCGCCGAGGCTCTGCGTGGCCAGAAACGTCTCCAGTTGACTGTTCTCCGGTTCCGGGTCCTGGTCCAGACCCAGGTCCGTGTCCTCCCAGGGCAACTCCCGCAGGTTCCGCTCCTGTAGGCTCACGGCGCTGCCGATGCTGTCTTCGTCGAAGCTGGGCGAGCGCCGCGGGAGGCGTCCTCGTAGGCGGACGTTGGGCGCTCGACCCGCGGGTTCGCTCCCGGCCACGCTGTCCTCGTCGTGCGGCCCGATGTCGAGCATACCGCTGCTCAGATAGTTCCTCCTGAACACCATGGTGCCCAGACCCGGACGGGTGAAAAGGGAGTCGCGGCCGGAGTCGGCGCTGATCTCGGAGTAGGCGGCCTCGTGGAGCCCCGGGTCGCTCATGGCACGGGAGACGGTGTCGGCGTCGTCGTGGAACATCTCGCGGATGTTGAGGCGCGAGCGCTCCCTGGGGTTGGCAGACGCGCCCTGCCTGAGGAACATCACGTCGCTGCCGAGCTGCAGGCCGGAGAGCGAGCGCACGCTCTTCCTCCCGTCCTCGTAGATCTTGAAGGATCCGTCCGTCTGCTTCTTCTTCTCCAGTTTCCTCTGGATCTTGGCCTTGCCCTTGGCCGTGGAGTGCAGGGTGGCCTGAAGGAGAGGGAGGACCAATTTTACCGGGTTTGACAAGTGTTTTTCAGTGCAAGGAGGACACACAAGTCCCAAACAAGACGGTTCCAACCATCCACCCTGATTCGGACAATGGACTTGCTGAATCTGGAGAAAACCCGAGAAGGAGAATATGAAGAGAACCCACCTGACCACTGGACGTGAACATACAAGTCTGCTAAGCGGCTAACGAAAACATCGAGAAGTACAATGTTCTGCTCGACGCATCTGACGAGGAACCTTCATCGACTGTCCCCCTCTACGGTCTTCGACGGTTCCCACCTGCGAGTATGGCGTGTTGGAGGTCACAGTGTTGAACTTGCGGCTCAGCGTGCTGCCGCTGGTGCCGCTGGAGAAGCTGATGGCGTCCATGTTGTCCAGAGCGGCCGACTCCTTCACGAACTTCCTCTCCATGCGTTGGCGGTGCCGCTTCTGGAGCTTAGCGCAGTCCTTGATGCGGCGTTCGGCGGCGCGGACGGCGCGGTCCTTCAGCTTGGACACCAGCTTGGGGTTGAGGGTGATCTGCTTGGCGGCGATGGAGTCCAGATAGCGCACGCAGTCCATATGGCCCTTGGTGGCGGCCATGTCCAGCGGGGTGTGGTAGTCGTTGTCCAGACACCACACGTTGGCACCGAAGGCCACCAGGAAGGACAGGCAGTTGTGGTGGCCGTTGGCGGCTGCCAGGTGGAGCGGCGTGTTCCCCCAGATGTCGCACTTGTCTGGGTCGCCTCTGGAACAAGAAGACACATCGGATCTCCGCGTTAGCGGCCTCGCTGAGGAGACCTTCAGAAGGACGGGTGGAGATCGAGATGCGAGGTGTCGCTCGGACCGTCCTGACCCTGCGGACGGAAGGCCACACCAGAAACGAGCGTCATGGTAGAACCGAGTCCTTTCCCCAGAGTCCACGCCACTTCAAGCTTCCGCCAGGTCAAGACCTGGTCAATAATTGATGGACGTTCTGCATTATTTATGTCCTCCACCCGTCCCTGACGTGGCGTCCACACCCTTCCCGGCAAGAGCCCTGATTTCAGCTTCTCAGAGGCGCAGGACACCTGAACTTCCTGTGGAGCTCAGGAGAGCAGACCCGCTTTGGTTACTGCTCGGTGAAAACAGACGCCCGCTCTGAGTTCAGGACGTTCTCAGACGTTCTCGGAAGACGGTTCCTGCAGGACGTGGATCTAAGGTTCCCGCGCTGGACTTTCAAGTCCCATCGGGTCGTTTTTGGACACAGTCGACCAAAGAACGGGAGTTTGACGAGGACAGGAAATGGGAACCGCAGATCTGAGGGGGACCTGAAGGAGACATGATGTTTGACAAGTACCTGAAGAAGACATGATGTCTGAGGAGCACCTTCAGGAGACATGAAGTTTGAGAAGATTCTGAAGGAGACAACACGTCTGAGGAGGACCTTCAGGTGTTATGGTGTTTGACAAGAACCTGAAGGAGACATGATATCCAAGGAGGATCTGAAGGAGACAACACGTCTGAGGAGGACCTGAAGGAGACACAACATCTGAGGAGGACCTGAAGGAGACATGATTTCTGGGGAGGACCTGAAGGAGACAACACATCTGAGGAGGACCTGAAGGAGACGCGACATCTGAGGACAACCCTCTGAGAACCTGGTGAGAAGATCCAAGTGGAACATCAACACGGGGAGCGGTGAAGATGAGATGAAGAAATGGAACCTGGTCATCCAGCTGAGGACGGAGAACTTGGGAACCTCCTCTCCTCCACCAGGAGAACCATGGACGTTCAGAGGAACCCACGTTCTCAGGAGAACAAGTCCACGGGTGGAACCA
Organism: Fistularia tabacaria; assembly: GCA_901007705.1. Classification (NCBI taxonomy): domain Eukaryota; kingdom Metazoa; phylum Chordata; class Actinopteri; order Syngnathiformes; family Fistulariidae; genus Fistularia; species Fistularia tabacaria. The sequence continues at coordinate 11,749 of CAAKHD010011562.1, forward strand.
GAGAAGAAAGAGGACGTCGATGTGAGGGTAGAGGAACCACCCCATAATAGTCCCAGGAGCGGATTCATCCCCATGTAATCTCTTCCGCAGGGTCTTCTGAGGTTCAGGGTGAGCAGAAGGTCCTCGCATTCTAAAGGTCAAGCATTAAATCGGGAACAGACAGCGGGGAACGTTAGCGAGAACTTTAATTTACAACTCCATTACAGGACAGTTCAACACCAGCCTGAAGACCTTCAACCACCAGCCTGGAGACCTTCATCCACCAGCCTGGAGACCTTCATCCACCAGCCTGGAGCCCTTCATCTAACAGCCTGAAGACCTTCAACCACCAGCCTGGAGACCTTCATCTAACAGCCTGAAGACCTTCAACCACCAGCCTGGAGACCTTCATCTTACAGCCTGGAGCCCTTCAACCAACAGCTTGGAGACCTTCAACCATCAGATTTGAGACCTTCAGGGACCAATCCCAGCTGACCCTGGTGCAAGGGGCGGGGCTTAACCAGCTGTCAATCACAGGGTCTCCTGTCAATCATCCAACCATTCACTCTATGCCTGTATGTGTCTGTGTGTATCACTGTATGTCTGCATGTGAATGTGTGTGTGTGTGAATGTATGTCTGTATACCTGTGTGTGTGTGTATGTATGTATATATGTGTGTTTCTGTGTGTGTGTGTGTATGTAAATATGTGTTTGTGTGTGTATGTATGTATACATGTGTGTATCTGTGTGTGTTACTATCACGGTATGTCTACATGTGAGTGTGTATCTGTGTGTGTCTTAATCACTCCATGTCTGCATGAAAATGTGTGTGTGTGTGTGTGAGTGGGTGGGTGTGCGTCTATAACTATATCTGCATGTGTATGTGTGTGAATGTGTGTGTGTGTGTCTCCAACCTGCTATGTCTGCATGTAAGTGTGTTTGTGTGTGTCTCTATACGTGTGTGTGTGACTGTGTGTATGTATGTATGTATGTGTGTATCTGTGTGTGTGACTGTCACTAAAACAACATCTGAATGTGTGTCTGTATTACTCTGTGTGTGTGTGTGTGTGTGTGTGTGTGTGCTAGTGTGACAGCTTTATGTCCGTGACCTTCTCTCTCAGTCTTTTCTAATTCCGCGGTTTAATGACCCGTGAGCGCAGTACACAGAAGTACACAGAAGTACACAGAAGTACACAGTAGTAAACAATAGTACACGGGAGGACACGAGAGTACTACAAGAAACACAGTAAAATGAAGTACAATATAAGATGGAACCACAGGAAATGAGATAAAACTGTGTGGTAAATGCTGTCTAATTAAGTACATAGTAGTCGTAGTAGTAAAAATACAGTAAAATGATATGGAAATGCAGTAAAACTTAAAGTACTGTGAAAAACACAGTAAAAGAGAGTACAAAAAACAACAACAAGAACACTGAGCAGGAAACTGCAATACTGGATGATTATTTGCATAATATAGATAAAGATATGCACGCATATAGTAGAAAATACTTCAAAATGGCGGAGAAAATACTCCATAATCAGGTAGAATATTTGGCAAATTAAGTAGAATCGCTTTAAAATGTGCTGTTTTTTGTAAACATACGTAGGAAAAGGGAGGAAAAATATAGAAAACAAAATACCGATGAGCACAAACGCGCATGCGCAACTACAAAATAGAAGTTTCACAATAATACAAACGGTTTTTTTAATCTAATTATTACAAAAAAAATTCAAAAAAGGAAGTGATTTTAAAAGAAAGAAAGAAAACAAAATACAATTTCAAAAAAAATAAAAAATAAAATAAAAGCTCCACCGGAAACCGCCGGGACTTCCGGCGCGGACTCACCCCCTGCCCACGATGAGCCGCAGCGCGTCCAGGTTCCCGCGGTGAGCCGCCCACAGCACGGCCGTCATCCCGTCCTCGTCCGCGGCGTTCAGCTCCTTCCGCGTCGCCTCCTTCAGCGCGGGCAGGTAGCCGTCCCGCGCCGCGCGGTGCAGCCGTTCCTCCATGGCCGCCTCACGCCGAGCCGCGCTCCATGACCGCCGGCTAGCTGCTGAGCTAACACCCCCCGCTTCCTCCCGGGGAGGCGGGGCTACGCTGCGTTGCTAAGGAGATCAACACTGCGCATGCTCTGTGTCACCGAAGGGGCGGGGCTTATGTCGGCTATGGAGGATCCAGCCTGGCCCCCAAAAATAAAATAAATTAAAACAATAAACAACCAATTCCGTATTTAAGATACTTTTTTGATCCCCAGCGGAAGAATTCTATTGTCACAGCAGCACAACAATTCTATCAATATGGATAGCGATATAAATAAGAATATCAGGGTTCTTTTTAAATTACTCTTTTAATTTTATTTATAAATATTTTTATAGATATCTTTTAATTGTCTCCCTTATTTATATTTATACTCATATTTTAGTAGCGCAACAGTATCAATAAATATGGGTATTGACATAAATAAGTATTGAAAGCAGTTCTTTTTTTAAATCAATTTATTTATTCATTTTTATAGATATCTTTTGACTAGCTTTATTGATATTGTCACGCTGCTAAGATAATATTTTATTGATCCCCAGAGGGGAAATTCCATTGTCACAGCAGCGCAACAACAATATCAACAAATATGAGTATAAATATAAATAAGTATTGGTAGCAGAGAGTTCTTATTTTTTCACTATTTTATTTGTTCATTTATTAATTTTGACTATCTTTTAATTGTCTCTCTTATTTACATGAATACTCATATTTATACTCATATTTATTGGTATCGTTATTGTTGCGCTGCTAAGATAATACTTTATTGATCCCCATAGGGGAAACTCAATTGCCACAGCATCACAATAATAACAATATCAAAAGAAACAAGGGTGGAAAAAAAGGTTAACGTGTCAGTGGGATTTTAGTTTAAAACAGCGACCACAACGGGGTAAGACGAGAGAGTTTAGCTAACAGGAAGTAGGAAAACTCCACAAAGTGAAAATACATTCGGGTAATGGCTAAAGTCAAGAAACAGTTAGTGTTTAGGTTGAGTGGGTGATATAATTAGCTAAAGAAGAAGGAGGCTATATAGGAAATATATGTATCAATAGATTAGCAATGTAGCTACATTTGACAAGTCCCGTTTTTTGATAGCTGACCAATAACTGGCTAACAGTTAAATGTAAAATGACAAAGTACTGATAAGTATTGATTTTTTTTCCCTTAATCTAATTCAAACTCCGGGATTACACCTTATCAGCCGTTATCACCACGGCGACCGAGTACCAGCGGGTACTGGGTGGTTGAATTACATGGTTATTCACTTCCTGCTGGCGACTGAAAGGTAAACAGTGACTGGAAGAAACAGACCTGAGGCAAGAGGCACTCTTCGTGTGAAATAAGCAAGAGTACACAGCGTCGCCTAAAAGAAGTTGAAACATAGCAGTAAAGGAAGTACTCCTACAGGTACTTGTACTATGAAGTGTAGTAGCAGATAAAATAGTAACTCAGTACTTGCAGCAGGAGCCTTGTGAGCGAGTAAACATTGGTTTCAAGGTCCTCAGTGCCAAAGTCGGGGTTCTTGAAATTATTTTCCAGGTTTTCCAGGACGTTTGGGAACCCTGACAGTGTGTTTCTGACAGGTGTTTTGTAGCAGCTACTGCTCCAGGTGTGCGGCGGAGGCTACAACTCTGAGGTCACGGACAGGCTTGTGTTGTCCTTGCTGATCCTGTCTGCCGCCTTCTTCATCCTGGAAGCATTGGTTGAGTCCAGATGTGGACACAATCAACCCCTCCCCTCCATGTAGCCTTGCAGCTAGAACTGTGCTCCAGGAGAACCTCGGAAACGTTTTTTGTGGGAGGTGTCCTGACTCAGCTTCCTCTTGAAGAGGAGTCTCTGCTGTGCCTTCTTGGCCAGCTGGAAGGTGTTAGTGGACCGTGCCAGTTGCGCGGCAAGCTTGACTCCCAGGTGCTTGAGGCTCCCCACGATCTCCACTTTTACGTCAGGCGTGCTGAGTGGGAGATGCCGTTCCCAGACCTGAGACCTCCCGAGCTCAATGACCATCTCTTTGGCTCCGGAGGTGTTTAGGACCAGGTCTTTAGGGAGGTATCTTCAGAGATGTGACTTAAGTCAGGAGTAAAGCGGTGGGCTCAACAAACAGTCCTCAGGGGGGTTTCGGATGACAGTGAAGGAGGTGTGCTTGCCGACTCTGATGCGCCCCAGTCGACCAACGGGGAAGTCCATAACCCGCAAGGAGGAGCCGAGGCCCAGAGCCTTCGACTCCCTGAACCGGTTTGTGAAGGGATGACCGTTGCGCGCAGATGCAACGTCTCCAAAAAACACGGTGCCACAACGGCTGGGTTCCCCTGATTGTGCTGGTGACTTGTACTGCCGTGGAAATGGAAATGGAAATCCGGTTGGCTAACCGATGCCTGTCCCGGTCGGGGTGGAGGTTCTGATAGGAGACGGGGCAAGTTTCTGAAAGCACTTCATGACTTGGTGTTTGTGCTACAGGCCACTCAGGCACTTGGCGGAGGGTTATTAGGGGCGCAGGAATGATGATACTCAACCAGGTGCTCCACCAGTGCCTTTTACCCCTTCATCTGATCCTGCTGTGGGACCTGTGTAGTTTCCCGAGCGGCCCGGTGACATCGGCCAGTGTAGCGCCACCGTCTGGCCGCCTTCTGTTGCTCTTGTTCCTCGATGCCCTTCCACCCTGTGGGTGTTGAGAACCCTGAAAAGGTCTATTGCATTTCCCTTCCCTGGTGTCCTTGGTCCAACTCCGAGGCAGAGTCCAGGATGTTCTCCGTCTCTGCGCCTCTGACACACTGAGAGTTGGTAAGAGACATGGAGTTAGCCAGGAGGAGGCTCGTTTTGATGCTTCGCCTTTAGCCTTTAGCCTTTAGCCTTTAGCCTTTAGCCTTTAGCCTTTAGCCTTTAGCCTTTAGCCTTTAGCCTTTAGCCTTTAGCCTTTAGCTCTGCCGGCTGAAGTATCTCCGGCAGGAGAGCGCTTGTGAATTTGCACAGTGCTGTCAATCAGCAGAAGCTATGGAATATTATTAGATGAAAGATATTAAAATGAGATTAAAAAAATAAATAAATACAATGAAATTGACTGAAAAAATTAAACAAAAGTCAAATGAAAAGTAGAACAAAATAGAATAGAATAAAGGGAATAAAGGGAAATAAAATGTAACTGAACTGAAATAGAGAACTGTAATAAGATAAATAAAATGGGTTGAAATAAAAAAAAAAGGAAGGAAAAAATGCATCAAATAAAAATGGATTTACATCTAAGGTTTTAATACTTTAAATATGGACTTGAATAAAACAAATAATGCCCTCTTTCTGGTTCCTGATCCCGTATCAAGTAAATATGAATATGAAAAAGCAGACCGATGATGAGAAGCAGGTTTGACGGGCATCACTATGAAATAAACTAAAATTAAAACTTCATAAAAAAATAACAGAAGAGGGTCAACCATGATCAGGATTCATTATTCATCGTATTTATCTTCAGGTATTTCATTTCCCGGGAAACCTTTTCATGGACTCGAAGAAACAAAAGCCCGTCGGACAAAAGAAACTTGACAAAAGTGAACTTTGCCCGGCGGAGGGCGGCGGCGCCACCAAACCCGCCTGTTGACAGACACACACACACACACACACACACACACACACACACACACACACACACACACACACACACACACACCGGCGTGTCTCCACTCGTCGGGAGTGGAGGATTTCACCACCACCACCACCGGCGGCGTGGAGGAGAAGCAGGTAGAATGAGGGCAGAGCCGGACGGCGCCGAGCCGGGCTCCCCGGGCTCCCCGGGCTCCCCGGGCTCCCCGGTGTGGGCCCCCAGCGGCCGCCGCCTGCTGTCGGGGCTGCTGGGCCTCAACCTGGTGCTGCTGGGGGCGGCGCTGGTGGCCGGGAGGGCCTTCAACCCGGGGGGGCTCCGGCACCAGGAGCCACGGCTCTACATGCTGCTGCTGACGGGGGCCGGCGCCGCCTGGATGCTGTGGTACCTGCTGGGGGCCCGGAGACACCCGCGGAACAGCCCGCACAAGGACCACCACGCCGGGGGGGTCGCCGTCACAGGTGGGTTTTGCAACATTGTCCTTAAAAATGTTTATATTTTTCAAAAGTTTTTCTACATTTTTCACAATTTTTCTAAATTATTCACAAAGTTTCTAAATTTTTCACAATTTTTCACAAATTTTCTAAATAAAATGGTCAGTTGTTTTACGGACAGTCATTCAACTGGAAACACAAAATAAAATGAATCGATTAAATTACATTTAAAATAAATCATCTGAGATTAAAGTTGAACTTGTGGGAGTGAAGACTGGATTAGGATATCAAGGCTATTTATCTGATTTGATTTAATCTTTAAATTCATTCTAATTTTAAAGATAAAAAGTTGTATTTCATTTTTTAAAATTTGGATTTAACGATGAAATGTTTAAAAAGAAAAATTTAAATGGGAATAAATGAAAGATTTAATTTGGATAAAATCACGTTTAAAAAAAAAAAAAATCTATCAAATTAAGTGGGCATGAGTGAGAATTAAATCTCAATATTAACAAATGAATCGTTTCACGATGACGAACTTGTTCATGGAAAATATAGCGATATAATGATAAATATAATAAAAAGGGAGCCGACGACGCGGCGGATAATCGGGGCTGTAAATCAATAAATCTGCGATAAGAGCGTAATGAGGCGATAAAGGCGTCATCACAGGGAAATAAAGCAGCTCTTTCACCGAGAATCCACGCACTGCGTTTCGAGGGAAAAGGATCTTTGAGTTTTGCCGTGTTTCCGTTCCTCAGTGGTGCTGCTGCTCTTCGCCGCCTTCAGCCTGCTGCTCTTCGTCTTCAGGACGGGTTACCTGCTGAGCGTCCGCCGGTGCCAGCCCGCCGCCAAGCTGCTGGCGCCCTTCGTGGAGGCCGCCTTCCTGTGCCTGCAGGTCGGACGCCGCCCTCGACAGTTATTTTTATTTTTAAAATTTAAAAAAAAAAGTTATTTTTTGAATTAATTCCCAACAAGAGAACTTCTACAAAATAACATTTCCACCATGAATTCAACCTATTTTTTTTTTACTTTACGTCTCGAATTTATTTTCTTGAAAAATGTTTTAATTCTTCTTTTTTTTTTTTTTTTGCTCTGAGATTTGACCTCTCTGGTCTTCCGTACGTCAAAAACTAGTGGGAAAAACAACAACAGAGCAATGAGATCCTGGAGCTTCTCCATGATGTTCTCTTCTTCTGGAGCTTCTCCAGCTTCCAGGACCTTCTGAGAACATCATGGAATGAACTCCGAGCCTTCGGGAGCTCAACGGCTCCATAAATATCAAGATCGATAATTATTAGCGAGTGGGAGTTTGATGAGGCCGCGCGTTGCTAGCGGGTTTACGACCCTCGGAGGACTCGGCCGCACCTTCACCGCGGAGGAGATCAAACATCTGGAGCTGCAGACGTGGAACGGGGCGGGAACCCGAAGCCGACACGGAACGTCAACTTCACACAAAAGAAACAAACAACAACAAAAAAAAAGGTTTCGGCCTGATTGGACAGGAAGTGAGGCGTCGGAATAGCGGACTTTCAAAGTAAAACAGGAAGTGGAGGAGACGCGGGGCAGGGGAACCCGGGTGGACGCTTCCGATCTGCTGCGTCACTTCCTGTCCATTGCATCACTTCCTGTCTGCAGCAAGATGGAACATCTATTGACTATACCTCATCATTGGTGGAGCCCTCCGGGTTCTCCATGTTCTCCTCCCTGGGTTCTCCATGTTCTCCTCCTCTGCGTTCTCTCATGGTTCTCCTTCTCTGGGTTCTCCATGTTCTCCTCCCTGGGTTCTCCATGTTCTCCTCCCTGGGTTCTCCATGTTCTCCTCCTCTGCATTCTCTCATGGTTCTCCTTCTCTGGATTCTCCATGTTCTCCATGTTCTCCTCCTCTGGGTCCTCCATGTTCTCCTCCTCTGGGTTCTCCATGTTCTCCTCCTCTGGGTTCTCTCCATGTTCTCCTTCTCTGGGTTCTCCATGTTCTCCTCCTCTGGGTTCTCTCATGGTTCTCCTCCTCTGGGTTCTCCATGTTCTCCTCCTCTGAGTTCTCCATGTTCTCCTCCTCTGGGTCCTCCATGTTCTCCTCATCCGGGTTCTCTCATGGTTCTCCTCCTCTGGGTTCTCCATGTTCTCCTCCACTGGGTTCTCCATATTCTCCTGCCCTGGGTTCTCCATGTTCTCCTCCTCTGGGTTCTCCATGTTCTCCTGCCCTGGGTTCTCCATGTTCTCCTGCCCTGGGTTCTCTCCATGTTCTCCTTCTCTGGGTTCTCCATATTCTCCTCCTCCGGGTTCTCTCATGGTTCTCCTCCCTCGGTTCTCCATGTTCTCCTGCCCTGGGTTCTCCATGTTCTCCTCCTCTGGGTTCTCCATGTTCTCCTCCTCTGGGTTCTCCATGTTCTCCTCCTCCGGGTTCTCTCATGGTTCTCCTCCTCTGGGTTCTCCATGTTCTCCTCCTCTGAGTTCTCCATGTTCTCCTCCTCTGGGTCCTCCATGTTCTCCTCATCCGGGTTCTCTCATGGTTCTCCTCCTCTGGGTTCTCCATGTTCTCCTCCACTGGGTTCTCCATATTCTCCCGCCCTGGATTCTCTATGTCTTCCTCCC
>CAAKHD010011565.1:6739-24594 GCA_901007705.1 Fistularia tabacaria
CCCGGGACCGGGAAGACCCTGCTGGCCAAGGCCGTGGCCACCCAGTGCTCCATGACCTTCCTCAGGTACCTCCACCTGGACCTCCACTGGACCACCTCCTGCCTTCAGAGCCTGACGCCTGTGTGTGTGTGTGTGTGTGTGTGTGTAGCATCAAAGGTCCGGAGCTCATCAACATGTACGTGGGTCAGAGTGAGGAGAACATCCGAGAAGGTGAGTGTCCTCCTCCTCCTTCACACCTCTGAGCACCTGAACATCCTTCTTCTCCACTTCCTCATGTTCTTCTGTATGTATGTATGTATGTATGTATGTATGTATGTATGTATGTATGTATGTATGTATGTATGTATGTATGTATGTATGTATGTATGTATGTGTGTATGTATGTGTGTGTGTGTGTGTGTGTGTGTGTGTGTGTGTGCGTGAATATATATAGATATAGATATACACACATATGTATGTATATATAGTGTATATATGTGTGTGTGTGTGTGTGTATATATATGTAGTATATGTGTATCCTTGCAGTGTTTTCCAGGAGTGTGTATATATATATATGTAGTATATATGTAGTATATGTAATTGTGTGTATTCTTGCAGTGTTTTCCAGGAGTGTATATATATAAATGTAGTATATATATATATATGTAGTATGTGTAATTGTGTGTATTCTTGCAGTGTTTTCCAGGAGTGTGTATATGTAAATGTAGTATATATATATATGTAGTATGTGTAATTGTGTGTATTCTTGCAGTGTTTTCCAGGAGTGTGTATATATATATATATGTAGTATGTGTGATTGTGTGTATTCTTGCAGTGTTTTCCAGGAGTGTGTATATATATATATATATGTAGTATGTGTGATTGTGTGTATTCTTGCAGTGTTTTCCAGGAGTGTGTATATATATATATATATATATATATATATATATATATGTAGTATGTGTGATTGTGTGTATTCTTGCAGTGTTTTCCAGGAGTGTGTATATATATATATATATATATGTAGTATGTGTGATTGTGTGTATTCTTGCAGTGTTTTCCAGGAGTGTATATATATATATATATATATATATGTAGTATGTGTGATTGTGTGTATTCTTGCAGTGTTTTCCAGGAGTGTGTCAGCTGCTCCCTGCATTGTGTTCTTTGATGAGTTGGACTCGTTGGCGCCCAGCAGGGGGCGCAGTGGAGACTCTGGAGGCGTGACGGACAGGTGAGCCTCCCCGTCTGCATCGATCACAGTTATTGATCATCACACCTGTACTGATCACCTAGTTATTGATCAGGTGTTATTGTTCATCAGCAGTATTGATGAGTTGTTATTGATCGTCAAGAGTATTGATGAGGTTTCATTGATCATCAGACCAGTATTGATCAGGTGTTATTGATCATCAGTCCAGCATTGATTAGGTGTTATTGATCATCAGTCCAGTATTGATCAGTTGTTATTGTTCATCAGCAGTATTGATGAGGTTTCATTGATCATCAGACCAGGATTGATGAGTTGTTATTGTTCATCAACAGTATTGATGAGGTTTCATTGATCATCATTCCAGTATCGATGAGGTGTTATTGATCATCAGTCCAGTATTGATCAGGTGTCTATTGATCATCAGACCAGTATTGATGAGGTGTTATTGATCATCAGACCAGTATTGATGAGGTGTTATTGATCATCAGACCGGTATTGATGAGTTGTTATTGTTCATCAGCAGTATTGATGAGGTGTTATTGATCATCAGTCCAGTATTGATGAGGTCTTATTGATCATCAGACCAGTATTGATGAGGTTTCATTGATCATCAGTCCAGTATTTGTGAGTTGTTATTGATCATCAAACCAGTATTGATGAGGTGTTATTGATCATCAGCAGTATTGATGAGGTTTCATTGATCAGTTGTTATTGATCTCCAGGCTGGTGTCCCAGCTGCTGTCAGAGCTGGACGCGCTCTCTCCGTCCTCCCGGGTCTTCGTCATCGGTGCCACCAACCGTCCGGACCTGCTAGACCCGTCCCTGCTGAGGCCTGGAAGGTCAGGGTCGGCGCGGCTCCGCCTCCTCCTCCTCCAGGAGGCGGAGCCTCTCATCCGTGCCCTTACTCCGGCAGGTTGGACAAGCTGATCTATGTGGGGATCAGTGAGGACCGGGACGCCCAGCTCCAGGTCCTCGCCGCCATCACCAGGAAGTAAGCGGTAGTGTGCCCGCGCCGTTCCTCGCGTGCTCGTCCCTCTTCCCGGTCGTGACGTCACTTCCTGTCCAGGTTCCGGCTGGGTGAGGACGTGGACCTGAGGCGGATCCTGGACCTTTGCCCCGCCCACATGAGCGGCGCCGACCTGTACGCCATCTGCTCGGACGCCATGATGGCGGCCGTCAAGAGGAAGATCTCGCAAGGTGAGGAGCGGCAGATCTGAGAGGAAAGGCTGGTTTTGAGAGTGGGTTTATTGTTTCATCGATCAGGTATTGATAGTTTACAGACAGGTGGCGTCATAAAGGCGTTATTACATAGTAATAAAGGCAAAGCGCTGTTCATCATCACAAGGTCAAGTTCAAAGGTTCTGTTTCTCTAAGAAGCTGTTCAAAGATGGCTGCCCGCCCCCCCCTCTCCCCCCGCAGGTCCGGACCGGCCCGACTCGCCGCCGTCCCTGCTGGCGGAGGACTTTGCAGCGGCGCTGCGGACCTTCAGGCCCTCGGTGTCCCAGCAGGAGCTGCGGAGGTTTGAGGACCTGCGCAGGACAGTGTCCTGAAGGAGGGGGTCAAAGGTCAGCAAGACGCCCGAGGACTCGGAAGAACAAGAAAGTCGTCACTTCACTCCTCGCCCGCGTATTTACGGCCAACAACAAGCCCCGCCCCTGGCCTGAAGGTCCGCCCCTCGGCAAACGCGGCTGAAACCTGGAAAACAACGTGAGAAGGTCAAAGGTGAACAGGAAGTAGAAGTGCGTTGAAGCTCCGCTGGGAAAGGTTTTTATTTGGGAAGCAGATTCAATGAAAAGAATGTCAAAGCGTTTCATGTTGTTTCTTCTGCAAACCTCCCGCCGCTAACACGCTAATCCTGAGCTTCCGTCCCGGAGGTCCGGGCGCCTCCGACGATAGCCTCTCGCCGCCGTTCGGCCATTTTGAAGGGGGGGAGGCTTATGGACGAGGGACGTCTCGTCTTCGCCGAAGATCTTTTCCTGTCTTTGAACGCGGCGCGGGGCTTCTCCGGATGGGAGCCGGAGGCAGAGACGGCTCCTCGCACGTCCAGCCTCCGGCCCGGCCACCGTTGGCGGAGGCGTGGGGAAGGCCGCGCGCGGACCCCGAAGGAGCCGTGGCCTCCGGGCGCTGAGCGGCGGCCATTTATGCCAGGTCCGCGGAGGCCGGAACTGTCACCGTCCTCCCTCCGCGGCCGCGCCGCTCTCATTCGGCCGCGCGAGTGTCCTCGGACGACGGGAGGCGCTCGTCGCTCGGACCCGGGTCCGGCGGGGGGGCGGGGCGGGGGGGCGCTAGTCCAGAGGTCGGGTTCTCCGCCGCTCCTCCGGGTTCTCTTCGTCTGCCGCTTCCTGGGCTTCGGCCCTTGGCCGCGGCGTGGCTCCGACCGGGGGGTCGGCCATCTTTCACGAGCGGGCGGCTCGTCGGCGTCTCAGGTGAAATACGGCATCCGGCGGCGGCTTCTGGAAGACAGGCGCAGTCACAGTCGTCACAGACACAGACACAGTCGTAGTCACAGTCGCAGTCACAGGTTCGGTCCCGGCGGTGGCGGACGGCACGAGGCTAACGGCTGGTGGGGGGGCATCAGATCGCCGTGGCAACCGGACAGCGACGGAAGCCGGGCCCTCCGGGTTCCCTTGGGCAGGTTCTCCGGGATCTCGTATTTACCGCTTACGTGGCCTTGGCTACTTTGGTTCTCTTCATGCGTTTCCTCCTCATGAGCGTCACCTGAGGCCTCTTCAGACCCGCGATCAGCAGCAGCAACCTGGGCCGCGACTTGGTGAGCCAGCTTCTCAGGAGCGTCCCCTTGGGAAACCTGCCGAGCACAGAGAAGATCAGCTCGAGGACGCGCGTTCGCCCACAACACCTCCTCAGACCCTCCTGATGTCCCTCAAACCTTCCCGACCCCCCTCAGATCCACCGACCCGTTCTGACCTTCATCCAAACAAACATCTCTTTGTTCTGAGTCAAAGAGAGAAATCTAGCAGCTTGTCGAGCTGCTGACGCCATTGTTGTCCGTGTGTGTGTGTGTGTGTGTGTGTGTGTGTGTGTGTGTGTGTGTGTGTGTGTCATTGTTTGCCCCCCCCCGTGATGAGCTAAGCTCCCTGATGAGCCAGATTTTACCTGGACGTCTGAAACCAATCAATAAAAGCCATCATTGAAATTGATCATCGGAGCCGATCATTGATCAGTGAAGGTTGGAGAAGCTCTCCAGGAACATCAAAGAGTCTGCAGTTTCCCTTTGATCCTCCAGAGGTCACAGGTCAGTGTCAAAGATCAGAGGACAGGCGTCAGAGATCAAAGGACAGAAGACAAAGATCAAAGGGTAGACTTCAAAGATCAAAGGACAGAAGACCAAGAACCAAGGGTTGAAGTCAAAGATCAAAGGGTAGACATAAAAGATCAAAGGACATAAGACAAAGATCAAAGGCCAGAAGTCAAAGATCAAAGGACAGAAGACCAAGAACAAAGGGTTGAAGTCAAAGATCAAAGGCCAAGGTCAGAGCTGAGGCTGGACGCTGACCTCTGACCCCACAGGGACGGGCGGGTTGACACACACACACATACACACACACACACACACACACACACACAGACCGACACAAAGACAAGTTAGTCAATAATCACATGAACGGATCGATCGGCCCCGATCAGAAGCCCCATAAATCCGGCGGGCGATTGACGGCGATCAATCGGAGCCCGTGTAGGTCCAGCGGACGATCGGCCCCGACACGTGTGTCCGCCGGCGGATCGACGGGGGCCGACGGGCGGTCGAACGGGACTCACCAGTTGACCCCACACATTTGTCAGTTTCTGCCCGGACCTCCTGCCGGTCCCGGTTTATCATCCGGACGCTGCTTCCTGAAGCTTCAGCTCCACACACACACAAAGCGGGGGGGCAGGGGGACGGGGGGGGCCCCACTCAGCACTTCTACCCCGGACCGGCGGCCAATCACAGAGCTGTCGCCACGGCAACTCACAACTGCTGCTTCAAACCTCCTGAGAGACTTTTACTAAGGTAACTCCCCCTAACTGTGAGTACACACACACTCACACACACACACACACACACACACTCACACGCACACACACTCACACACACACACACTAACATTCACACTCACATCCACACAGAATCACACACACACAACCACACACTCACACACACAAACACACACACACACAGAATCAGAATCACACACACACACACTCACACACACGCAGCAGTTTCAATCATCATTTTTCCCTGACCTTTGACCCCATTCTGCTCCCGCAGGCTTTTATTTTGAAGGAGACTGTGGGTTCAGGAAGTCCCGTCACTCCTGTGATTGACACTTGAAACCAGTGAAGTGTGAATGGCGTCAGGCGGCGCCTCCACTTCCCTTTTACTGACGAGGGTCTTTACGACTGTTTGCCGGCTGAGGCCCGACGCCACGCCGGTTTCCACGGCGACCGACGTGCACCGCCGGCACGTTCACTTTCACGTGCGTCAAGGCGCACGGCTGCCATCGCCGCTTCCTGTTTGACCGACAGCTGCTCTGCAGTAGAAGTGAGTACTAGTGCAAATACAAATATTTCAAGTACTACCACTTCAAGTATTACTCGCCAGCGCTACGTCACAACAACACACCCACAGGAAGTCACTCCTCCACAACAACACACCCACAGGAAGTCACTCCTCCACAACAACAAACTTACAGGAAGTCACTCCTCCACAACAACACACTCACAGGAAGTCACTCCTCTACAACAACACACCCACAGGAAGTCACTCCTCCACAACAACACACTCACAGGAAGTCACTCCTCCACAATGCGTCCAGGTGCGTCCTCTGGCGCTGTTCCACCGTCCCCGTCGCTGTGTTTCCCGCCTGTCGCCGTGGTGACAGAGCCTAACGCCGCCGGCTGTGCCAGGCAGCTTCTTCACGCCGGTGACCCGCCTCCTCCTCTTCCACCCCGGGACCGAGGAACAGGAAGCGAGGCGTGGGTTTTACTTTGAAAGCCGGACAGGAAGCGGCGTGCGAGGCGCGCCGTCAGCTTGACCGTCCGCTCAGAATGTGGGTCGGGGCTAAAAATAGGCGTCAGCTGTGCGGCGGCGCCATGGACGCACCCGCGCTGACCTCCGTGGACTTCCAGGTCTTCGGACACGTCCAGGGTACGCCGGTGGCGGAAGGCCTGTGCGACATGGGTGGGGTCACGTGACCTGCGCGCGGGGCAGCGCTGTGTCGGTCACGTGTGTGTGTGTATGTGTGTGCGTGTGTGTGTGTGTGTGTCATGCACACTGAGCTATCGGACGGTCGATCGATTGACTGATTGATCAACTCTGTCTTGCAGGTGTTTGCTTCCGGATGGTGAGTTTCATCCTGCTCTCTGATTGGTCCGCTGCCGCTGCCGCCATGTCTTCCGTGACTGTGTGTGTGTGTGTGTGTGTGTGTGTGTGTGTGTGTGTGTGTGTGTGTGTGTGTGTGTGTGTGTGTGTCAGTACACAGAGGAAAAGGGGCGGAGCCTGGGTCTGAGCGGCTGGGTGAAGAACACCAGGCAGGGCACCGTGATTGGTCAGATCCAGGGCCCGGCCGACAAGGTGGCCGACATGTGAGTCCGTCCGGCCGACGGGATGAGCACTGGCGCCGGCGAGCGCGGCTAACAGGAAGCGGCTCCGTCTGCCACAGGAAGCGCTGGCTGGAGGAGGTGGGCAGCCCGAGCTCCAGGATCGACAGGGTGGACTTCTCCAACCAGAGGGACCTCTCCAGCCCGGAGATCCGCGGCTTCTCCACGCGCTACTGAGCGCGCTCGGTGGCGGCCGCATCCATGCCGGCGGCCGGCGGGCTTTAGATGTCGCAAGAAAAGCCTCACCGACCTCCGACCCCCGACCCCCGAGTCACCTCCCGTCAGCCGGACGGCACCCTCGGCGTCGCCATGACGACGGCCAGCAGGAAGGAGGCGGGCCGATCGGAGCCCTCGGACGGGGTCGAAGGTCGGCGAGGCTCTCGACTTTCAAAATAAAAGCACGGCGAGATCCAGTCATTGAAGAGCAATCACATGTTTTTACTGAAGACGGACAGAAACTGACAAACATGAACAAAGAACAAAAAATAAAAAGGAAAATAGAAATAAAGTCAAATAAAACAGGAAAGTAAAGATGAAAGAAAGGAAACAAAACAAAACGTTTTTTTTCTTTTCTTCCGTTTTTATTTTGTTACGTTTTTTCTTTATTTAATTTATACCAAGAAAAAATGAAGGAAAACAAGAAAAAAGGAAATAACTGAAATGAATAAAAGGACAAAAGAAAAGAATCCAATGAAAAGAAAACTTTCTTTTCCTTCTTTTTCTTGAGTTGAATTAAATCAAGAAAAAGAAGTAAAAAGACAAAAGAAAGAGAAAATAATGGAGAGATGAGGAGAGGGAGGTCAAATCAGAAAAAAGAGGAGGAGAAATAAAAGAAAAAAGGGAAGAAAAGAAAAAGGAGTCATTGAGAAAAAGGAAACAAATGAAGAAATAAAAAGAAAAGAACTGAATTCAGAGAAGAAAGAGAAGAGGTTTCCATGGAGACGACCTCACGTCTCCTCCGATCAGCTCTCACCCATGACCTCTGACCTCCAGGGGCCGTCGTCCACGGCAACGTCTACTTCTACCTCCTCTTCATCATCTTCATCATCTTCATCCTCATCTTCATCACCTTCATCATCTTCATCATCTTCTTCATCCTCCGCTTCATCATCATCTTCATCTTCATCATCCTCCTCTTCATCATCTCCTTCATCTTCATCATCCTCATCCTCATCATCTTCATCCTCATTGTCATCATCTTCATCTTCTTTATCGTCTTCTTCAGCTTCTTCATCCTCATCTTCATCTTCTTCATCGTCTTCATCCTCATCTTCATCTTCATCATCTTCATCCTCATCTTCATCATCTTCATGTTCTTCATCCTCCTCCTCATCATCCTCATCATCTTCATGGTCATCTTCATCATCTTCATCATCTTCATCTTCCTCTTCATCTTCATCATCTTCATCCTCATCTTCATCATCTTAATCTTCTTCATCCTCATCATCATCTTCATCTTCTTGATCCTCCTCTTCATCAGCTTCATTCTCCTCTTCATCTTCTTCATCATCTTCATCCTCATCATCTTCATCCTCATCTTCATCGCCATCTTCATCTCCATGGTGAGGTGGAAGAACATGAGGATGGAGACGAAGATGGAGATGAGATGAAGATGAAGATGAAGATGAGGATGAGGATGGAGATGGTGAGGAAGATGAGATGAAGATGAAGATGAGATGAAGATGAACATGAGGATGGAGATGGAGATGAACATGAAACGAGGATGAGGACGAGGACGAAGATGAGGATGAAAATCAGGATGAGGATGATGTTTGTCTCCAACTTCCCATTGCCGTGGCAATGCCAGCAGGAAGCGTCCCTTGTGTCCAGCAGGGGGCGCTGTGCTCCCCCCCCCCACACACACTCACACACACACACACACACACACACACACACACACACACGCACACACACGCACACACAGTCAGGACCTTTGGTGTTTATGAGCTTCAAATATCGTTAATTGTTGTGATTTTCCCCAAATGAAGATGTTTTGCAGGTCTTCACTGACCTCCTTCATCAACTTCACATCAAAGGTCATTTCTGGCAGTTTTTATACTTTGAGAAGTTCATGATCATCAGTGTCGAGTGACCTTGTTCATCTTTAAATTCTCCATCCATGTGAAGATGGAGGTGAATCAGAGTCAGTCAATAGTTTTATCACGTATTAAATGAAATCAATCAAATCCAAATATCAATCTTGAAAAATCATCAGTGATTTTTCTTTCATTTGAGAAAACGTTAAATAAAATGAGAGACGAAGGAAAAAAAGGGAAATGACGATGAAAGAGTTTCTTTAAATGGTGTTTAATTGTCAATATTCACGCTTTGTTCCAACATTTTCCTGGAGTTTTTCGAAACATTTGCGAAGAAATGATTTCGGCCAATGACAGGAGCTTAAGCATCACCGTCGCCATGGAGACGCGCAGCATCCCGCCGCGAAGACGTAGGGGGCGGGGCTTCAGGGGGGCGTCAACCCAACGACGGACGTCCACCAATGAGCCGTCGGAGAGGCTGAGCTCACCTGTGGAGGAAACCGTCGCTGATCGATCCACCGGATCAATACCAGCACGCGCAGGAGCGGTTCGTCAATACCGTCACCAGATCAATACCATCGATATCATCAATACCGTCACTGGATCAATACCATCAATACCGTCAATACCGTCAATACCATCGATACCATCAATACCGTCAATACAATCACCGGATCAATACCATCGATACCGTCACTGGATCAATAAGATCAAAACCATCAATAAATATTAAATAATAATAAATTTGCATTCATATAACAAAAGTGTGGTTAAATAAATTACAAAATATATAAATAGATATTGATTTAAAAACGTGTGGTTGAATAAATTGAAAAAATATACATTAATATTTACAAAAAAGTTTCGTTAAAGAAAATTGAAAAACATTAATTAAAAAAATCGTTTGGATTAATGTATTTAAGGGTATTTATTTAAATCATATATATAAATTATATATATAGAAAAATTATTATTAATATATTAATTATATAAGTCATCCAATCATTCATTTCATAAAAGTTTGGTTAAATAAATTACAAAGTATATCAATAAATATTCATGAAAAATGTTTGAATAAATATATTACAAAATATATCAATATCCCTGACCCATGAAAAAAGTTGAATAAATTTAAAAAATATACATTAATATTAAGAAAAGGTTTCGTGAAAGAAAATAAAAAAATATATAAATTGTCATTAATTAAAAAAAAGTTTGGATACATTTATGTAAAGATGTTTATATAATTAAGCATTCATTTAATAAAAGTTAAATAAATAAACATGAACATAACATAAACATAACAAAATAAATGGGTGAATTAAAATAAAAATTGGTGAAATGAATTCATAATACATAAATAAATATTAATGAAAAACGTTTGGTTGAATAAATATAAAACATATAAAGTAATATTAATAAAAATGTTTGGATAAATATATCAAAAAATATATGTAAATTAGAGATAATATAGAAAAAGTTGGGTTAAATAAATTGCAAATATGGAAAAAATACTCAAAAAAGAGGTTGGTTCAAAAATAGTTAAAAATATATGTATAAACATTATTAAAAAAAAGATTGCATGAATGTATTAAAGAAATTCATTTAAAAAAAGCATTCATTTAAAAAGGTTTGTTTAAGTGAATTAAAAAAGATATCAATACATATCATAAAAAAAAGTTTGCTGAAATGAATTATTTCACCAAACATTTTTATTGATATCTATTTATATGTTTTTCAAAGTAAAATATACATATATTATTAACATGAACAAAAAAAGAAGTTTGGATAAATATATTTAAAAAACTTAAAATTAAAATTCATTTCCAAAAAGTTTAATTAACTAAATTACTAAAATATGAAAATAAATATCAATTTAAAAAAAGGTTGGTGAAATCAATTGAAAACACATAAGCTTATATCAATAAAAATGTTTGGTTAAATAAAGTAAAAAAGTAGATATCATGAACATTAACTGAAATAAAATTTGGAAGAAATATATTTAAAAAAATAAAAGTTAAAATTCATTTTAAAAATGTTTGGTTAAATATATTAAAAAAATATAAGAAACAATATCAATTTCAAAAAAGTTTGGTTAAACAAACTATATAATATATGATATATAAATTAATATTAATAAAAATGTTAGATAAATTACAAAACATACAAATAAATATTCATTAAAAAATATCAGTTCAATAAAGTTAAAAACTATATAAATCAACATTTATACAACATTTATTATAAAAAGGTTTGGATAAATGTATAAAAAAGTACTTAAAGTAGCATTCATTTTAAAAAAGTTTAGTTAAATAATTTTAAAATATAAAAATATAAATCAACATTAATTTAAAAAGTTCGAATGAATATATTTAAAAAAATAAAAATAAAAATTCATTTCAAAAAAGTTTGGTTGAATAAATTAAAAAAATATATGGATAGTTGTCAATTTTAAAAAAGTTTGCTGAAATACATTGAAAACATATAAATATATATCAATAAAAATGTTTGGTGAAATAAAGTAAAAAATATATTTCATTAACATGAACAAAAAAAGAAGTTTGGATAAATATGTTTAAAAAAGTGAAAATTAAAATTCATTTCAAAAAAGTTTGGTTAAACAAACTGAATATATAACTATAAATAAAAATGATTGTCTAGATAAATTACATAATATACAAATAAATATTCATTAAAAAATGTCGATTAAATAAAGTTAAAAAATATATAAATCAACATTAATTTAAAAAAGGTTTGGATAAATGTATAAAAAAATACTTAAAGTAGCATTCTTTTCAAAAAAGTTTAGTTAAATAATTTTTAAAAATATACAAATAAATATTGATAAAATAGTTTGGTTCGATAAAGTTAAAACATATATTAAACAACATTAATGAAAAAAGTTTGAATAGAATAAATAAAATAAACTAATAATAATAATAAAAATAATAATAAAAAAAATATTTTCAAAAACGTTTGGTTGAATAAATTAAAAAAATATATGAATTTATATCGATTTTAAAAAACTTTGCTTAAACAAACTGAAAATAGATTAATTAATATTAATGAAAATGTTTGGTTAGATAAATTACAAAATATGCAAATAAAAATTCATTTAAAAAGTTTTGTTAAATGAAGTTAAAATTTTTTTATAAATCAACATTAATTTAAAAAAGGTTTGGATAAATGTATAAAAAAATAATTTAATTAGCATTCATTAAAAAAATCGGATTAATAATTAAAAAATATACAAATAATTATGAATAAAAAAAAATTGGTTAGATAAAGTTAAAAAATATATAAATCAACAATCATTAAAAAACTTTGGATAAATATATTTGAAAATTAAAAATTATAACTTTTTTTTAAAGTTTGGTTAACTAAATTTAAATATATAAGAATAAATATCAATTTCAAAAAAGTTTGGTTAAGCAAACTGAAAATATGTAAATTACAATTAATAAAAATGTTTGGTAAGATAAATTACAAAATATACAAATAAATATTCATTAAAAAATTTCGGTTAAAAAAAGTTAAAAAATATATAAATCAACATTAATTTAAAAAAGGTTGGATAAATGTATTAAAAAAAATGAAAGTAGCATTCATTTCAACAATGTTTAGCAAACATTAATGGAAAAACTTTGGAAAAATATATTTTAAAAAATCTATATAAATTCGCATTGATTTGAAAAAAGTTGCAAGTTAAATAAATCAAAAAATAGATGAATAAATATAAATTTTAAAAAAGTTTGTTGAAACAAACTTCAAATATATTAATTAATATTATTAAAAATGTTTGGTTAGATAAATTACAAAATATACAAATAAATAACCCAAATAGAATTTTGGTTAAGTAAAGTTTAAAAATATATAAATCAAGAGTCATTTAAAAAGTTTGAATGAATATATTTGAAAAAAAATCTAAATTCATTTCAAAAAAGTTTGGTAGAATATATTTAAAAAATACATGAATAAATATCAATTTTAAAAACGTTTGCTGAAATAAATTGAAAACAGACATATATATAACAATAAAAATGTATGGTGAAATAAAGTAAAACATATATTTTATTAACATGAACAAAAAAAGAAGTTTGGATCAATATATTTAAAAAAGTAAAAATTAAAATTAATTTTAAAAAGATTTGGTTAAATAAATTTTAAAAATATCTGAAACAATATCAATTTAAAAAAAGTTTGGTTAAACAAACTGAACATATATAAATTAATATTAATAAAATATTTGGTTAGATAAAATACAAAATAAAGAAAATAAAAAATAATTAAATAAATTAAATAATAAAGTTAAATAATTTAAATAATTTAAAAGTATACAAATAAATATTGTTAAAAACGTTTCGTTGGATAAAGCTAAAAAATATATAAATAAACATTAATTTAAAAAAAGTTTGGATAAATGTATAAAAACTGCAAAAATGTGCTTTAATTTAAAAGAAGTTTGGTTAAATAATCTAAAAATATACAAACAAATATTGATGAAAAAAAGTTTGGTTAGATAAAGTCAAAAAATGTATAAATCAAAATTGAAAAAGTTTGAATAAATATCTTAAAAAATGTCTATAAATTAGCATTGATTTGAAAAGTCTGGTTGAATACATGAAAAAATAGATGAATGAATATCAATAAAAAGAGTCGAGGAAAAGTAAAAACACAAAAACACAAAGATAAATATATTTATTTTTAAATGTTCTTTTCCAGGAAGTTGAGCAGGAACTTTCCGCAGCAAAAGGTCAGAGGCTGAGGATGTCAGACAGGAAGTGATGTCACCTGGACCTGCTGGAGGAGGAGCTGGAGTCTCCTGGCCACCCCCCCGCCCGCCGCTCTCCGCCCACGTCCCGCAGCGCCAGCGTCGCCCCGGCGACCGCCGGCCGGGCGTGCTCGCCGGATGACGAGCTGCCGCAGGTGGACTGACTCCGCCCCCCAGAGACGACCGGCTGTCAATCGCACCATCAACCAATGAGAACCTTTGGCGCTCAAGCGCCGACCAATCAGGAGCCGGCGTTGCGCTCACCTGCCGCTGGTCGCCGCGGACGACGGCGGCGGCCGGAGGACGTCTCCCCGGCGGCCCGACCTCTGCGGGACGGCCAGGACACACTTTCACTTCCTGTTAGCTCGCAGAGCTAGCAGGCTAACCTCTGCTTCCTGCCCGACAGGAAGTGACCCCCCCCGGGTGAGGAAGTGACTCCGCGGGAGGAAGTCGTCATGAAGACTCACCTGCAGGGCGGCCGACGTCCTCAGCGCCGGGATGCCTGGGGACACCGCAGTAATCACATTACTCCACGCTTCTACTCAGATTACACCACAATCAACCTCCTCCGGCTCGGCAGATGATGGACCATCACCTGCTGGACGACAGCAGCGCCAGCGGGTGGCCGCCTTCTGATCCTGCACTCTGATTGGACCAGGACCCGGAGAGGGGCGGGGCCGCTGGTGGCGGCTGGCCGGGGGGCGGAGCCACGTCTGGTCTGCAGGCCATGATTGGCAGGTGGTACGTCTCTGATACACTCCTACAAACACACACACACACACACACAAACACAGACACACACACACACACACACGGACACACACACACACAAACACACACACACACACATACACAGACACACACAAAGAGACACACACACACACACACAAACACACACACACATCCATAAATCAAAATTGATTTTAAAATGTTGGGATAAATGTGTAAAAAATACTTAAACTAGGATTCATTTAAGAGTTGATGTCCTGACTTTAGGCTCCGCCCACCTGCGCGGCGTCCCGTCGTCGTGCGGCGGTGCGACCACCAGGCCGACGGTGGCCGACGTCCTCAGCAGCTCCACGGTGCGCCGGTGGCCGGCGGTCGCCACGGCGACGCCGCAAACCTCCAGCAGCCTGCAGCCGGGCCGGAGCCCCGCCTCCCGGGCCCCGCCCCCCTCCACGCACGCCACCACGCCCTCGGCGTTCACCCGAAAGCCCAGCCGGCCGCCGCCCTCCCGACGCAGCGTCACGGCCGACACCGGAGCCCCCCCGCTCACCGCCTGAGGGTCAGAGGTCAAGGGTACGGCGAGGAGGCGCCGCCGTCCTGGCTGACGTTCCTCAACTCACCTGCAGGCGCTGGCAGATCTCCTGCGCGTCCTGAGGTCCTCCTCCTCGGACGGAGAATGTCAGCGAATCTCCTCGCTCATAGAAGAGCTTCATGCCGCCGCCGCCGCCGCCACCGCCACCGCCACCGCCACCGCCGCCGGCCTTCCAGCCGATCAGGTCGCAGCAGCGGCAGGCGAAGACGACCCGCCCGTCGTCCTCGTCCACCAGGACCAGAAGTCGGGCGGAGACGGCGAGGCGGCAGGCGAGGGCCGGTCCAAAGTCCTGCAGCGTGACGGGCCAGGCCAGCGCCGCTGCTGCGCCGCGCAGGTGGGCCGGCGGCCGCCGCATCGCCGCCGCCCGCCGCCGCCAGCGGCCCAGCAGGGCCGCCAGGCCGGAGCGTCCCGCCGCCCCGTCAGCCCGCAACGACCGGCCGAACTTCTCCGCCAGCTCCCTCAGACGCTCCCGTCTGCGCCGCGTCTCCATGGCAACAAACCCCTCCGTCCTCCGCAGGGCACCGCCGGCGTTGAGCAGCTTTGCTAGCAGGAAGTCCCGGAAGGTCGGAGACGTCGGAGACATCGGGCCCGAGGGGACGGGAGGACCGAAGGGGGGGACGTCCTGGGACCTGGAGACAGACACGCTAACACAGGACACACAGTTAGCCATGCTAACAAAGGACAGACAGTTAGCTACACTAACACAGAACAGACAGCTAGCCCTGCTAACACAGGACAGACAGCTAGCCATGCTTGCACAGGACAGACAGTTCGCCATGCTAACACAGGACAGACAGCTAGCCATACTAACACAGGTCAGACAGCTAGCCATGCTAGCACAGGACAGACACCTAACCATGCTAACACAGGACAAACAGTTAGCCATGCTAACTGTCATGCTTACTGCCGAGCTTCCTGTCTGTTCTCTGTTAGGAGAACAGACAGTAAGGCGTGCTAGCAGCTAAGCTAGCAGCCTCACCTGTAGCAGGCGTTAGCGCTGCGGGGCCGATGGACGCAGACGCCGATGACGACGCCCTGGCGGTTTGGGGCCGTGGCCTCCGCCGTGGGGGGCGGAGCCTCAGCCTCCCGGAAGGTCAACGTCACGGCCTGGTTTCCAAGGTGACACACTTTCTGCCACAACAGTTAGCAAGTATTTTACAACCCCTGCAGTTCAGTACCAGCAGAAGTACTCGCTCTACTAGTACCAGAAACTAGAGCAGTACTACTGGTAGTACGAGGAGGTGGTACTTCTTCCCACAGGTACTACAATTGCTACAAATACTGCTGCTCCTCAGTATTTCTGTGCCAGAAGTACTCAGCAGTACTGCAAGCAGTACCATCATTAGTATTGGTAGTGGTTGTGGCAGTAGTAGTACTACTGCAAGTAGAAGTAGTACCTGCTGGTTGGACATCAGGAAGGTCAGCTCACATCCTCTGAAGGTTGTGGAGATACTTCCTGTGGACACACACACACACACACACACACACACACACACATACACACACAAACACACACACACAGTGATGAGTGGGCGTGGACAGGAAGCTCAGGTCATGTGACGCTCAGGGACAGGAAGTGGTGTTGGTACCGCTGCGGTCCTCCCGGACTTCCAGACCCAGGAGGTCCAGGAAGTCCTCCAGAGCCGGACCGAAGGCGCAGGAGACCAGGACCGTCTGCCGGAGGAGCAGCTGCAAGAGGAGAGGAACATCTCAGCCCGGAGCAGAAGACCTCCAGGCCGGGACCGGAAGGTCTCGCCCACCTGCCGCCGGTCCAGCTGCTCCAGAAGCTCCTGGACCCGTAGGTGGTCGGAGGCGGGCCGGAGGCGGGAGACGTTCAGCTCCGGAACTACCGAGTCCAGGACGTCCTCCAGGGGAAGACCTCCAGAAGAACCGCGCGCGGAGCGGGACGGGACCGAGTCCTCCAGGACAGAACCTCGCAGGACCCTCGGCTGGGACAGCGGAGACAGTCTGGACCGGTGTGTGGACGGAGGTGGACCCGGAGGACCGCTTACCTGAGCGGTTCTGAGGATGATCCTGTACTGGTACCGGTCCCGGTCCAGGCTCTCCCTCCGGACGCTGAGGGCCACGGGTCCCAGGTTCTCGTCCACGCCCAGGTAGTTCTGATGTTCTGGAGGTCAGAGGTCATCGGGACCTGCGGGTCCGGAACCGAGCAGATCGTTCCGGACCGGGTCCGGGTCTCACCTCTCCTGTAGAAGAACTTCAGGTAGAACTCCGCCCCCCGGTCCCGGTTCTCGACGCAGATCCCGGTCGGGTCTGCGTGGAGGTCCCGGTCCTCCGGGCCGAGCTCCAGCACCTCCACGTCCCGGGTCCCGGTCCCGGTCCCGGGTCGGTCCCTGAGGTCAAAGAGTAGGCTCTGGACGTCGTGGTGGGCGAAGCATCGGCGAACCCTCCGGCCCGGTGGGACCGGCAGCCGGCGGAGGAAGGACGGGTCCAGCCCGCTCCTCCGCTCCTCGGGCCCGGCCCTGACCCGGCCCTGGGCGATCCCGCGGGCCGCCCAGAGCCCGCGGGACGCGGGGGCCGGAACCGGGCCCTCGTCGCCGCTCCTCACGACCTGGACCGGAACCTCGGGGCCTTCCCAGAACCCCGGGACCGCTGCGGAGACCCCGGCCTCCAGAACTCCACGCAGAAGCACCGACCCGGTCCAGAACCACCCAAACCTGGAAGAACCACAGCAGGATCACCTCTGACACTCTGAACAGAACCTGGACCTCCACCTGGACCATAACTGAACCAGAAGTGAACCTGAACCTGGACCTGGAATATACCATAACACACTGGCTTTCAAACTACTGTGTCTGTATGTGTGTGTGTGTGTGTGTGTGTGTGTGTGTGTGTGTAAGTGTGTGTGTGTGTGTGTGTATGCGCGTGTGTGTGTGTGTTTGGGTGCTGTCGAGCAGAAAAATCTGTGTGTGTGTGTAT
>CAAKHD010011565.1:30972-43472 GCA_901007705.1 Fistularia tabacaria
ACTGTACAAAACCACGTGGTGGGGGGGTGTAGTGTTTGGAGGCACGTAGTCCCACTTTTTTGGTGGGTGGGTTTGTGTCCCCCCTGGGTGGGCCCCCCCCCCCCCCCCCCAAACAATAGTTGGCAGCCTGTCATGAACCACCGCCTCTTTTCAGCTGCTTCACATTAAAAAAGCAGGAAAAACACTCATGGCTGCTTTTCCCTTTGAGAGATCCGAGTCCACTCCACTCCACTCCACAAGACTCCACAAGACTCCACTCCACTCCACTCCACAAGACTCCACAAGACTCCACAAGACTCCACACGCTTCCATTCCACAGGGACTCCACAAGACTCCACATGACTTCCCGCGACTCAACTCCGAAGAACTTGCGTCCACTGGATTGGACGTAACTCCACGACACCAGGACTCGGTCCAGCCTGCCCCGACCGGACTCCACACAGCCTGAATGGGTTGGACCCGGCTGAGTAAACAAGTGAAATAAGAGTCTCTTCCTTTGGGCTTTTCCCTGCAGGGTCTCCACAGTGGATCCACCTCTTCCATCTCACCCTGTTCTCTGGATCATCTTCTCTCACACCAACGACCTTCATGTCCTCTTTCACTACCCTCATACATCTTCTCTCTGGTCTTCCTCTAGACCTCCAATTCCAGCAAACATCATGGTCCGTGGAGATTCAGAGCTCAGAGCTGATCCCTGATGAAGTCCCACCTCCTCCTTGAACTTCTCTGTTACACCTACAGTCTCACAGCCAGCATACATGTCCTGCACCAGTCTAACATGCCACTCAGGACTTCCTCATACAAAACCACAGTTCCTCTCTTGGCACCCTGTCTTATGCTTTTTTTAGATCTACAAAGGCACAATGCAGCTCCCTCTGACCTTCTCTGTACTTCTCTACCAGCATTCTTAAAGAAAATACTGCATCTGAGGTACTCTTTCAAAGCAAGTACTGCATCTGGGGTACTCTTTCCGGGCATGAAGCCATACTGCTGCTCACAAATACTGACTCCTGTTTTGTGTCTTGTTGCCACCCCTCTTTCCTGTCACTTCACTGTCCAGCTCATCAACTGTATTCTTCTACACCTCCGTGTATACGTATATCTGTGTATGTATACAAATATATGTGTATATATATGTATGTATACATGTACCCCTGCATATGCTCTTCGTGTGTTTGTAGGTGGAACAAACCCTCCCCTGCTTTCAAAGCACCCCCTCTTTGCCAAGGTATGCCCGGCCCCCGGGGACCCCAAAGTATGCTCGGCTCTTGACCGGTATGCCCGGTCGCTGGTCGCCGTGGAAACGGGTGGGAGGACTCACCCAGGGCCCCCTGGCAGATGTCCGTCCTCGTGGCTCCGCCCAGGATGAACTCAGGGTTGGACACCAGCTCCTGATTGGACGGAGAGACGGAGAATGTTAAACGGGTCCCGGGGTTCCTCCTCCCGCCGGAAGCACCTGAGGGGCTGCGGATCTCCAGAGGAGCCCCGAGGAACCCAGAGGAACCCAAAGGAACCGCAGAACACGGTGGCCACGGCTTCCTTTCACAGCAATTCGTTACTTTATGCAAAGCAATGCAGAACAAGGTGGACAACATGGAGCCACCTGTCTTCATCTTCTCCACCTCCATCATCTTCTGCACCTCCATCATCTTCATCAGCTCCATCATCTTCTCGACCTCCATCATCTTCATCACCTCCATCATCTTCTGCACCTCCATCATCTTCTCCGTGACCTCATCATCTTCTGCAACTCCATCATCTTCTGCATCTCCATCATCTTATGCACCTCCATCATCTTCATCAACTCCATCATCTTCTCGACCTCCATCATCTTCATCACCTCCATCATCTTCATCACCTCCATCATCTTCTCCGTGACCTTAATCTTCTCCACGGGTGGGCGTCCCTCCCGGGTGGGCGTCCCTCCCTCTGATCTCTGCTGGCTCCATCAATCCACTGATCAGTTGTTGATGATCCACTGATCAGTTATTGATCCTTGGAGAGGAAAAGCCCTATGACCTTTGATCTCTGGAGCCCTTTGATCTCTGTTCTTTGATCTCAGTGATTGATCTTCATGTTGTCATTTGAAGTGAATTCACATCAAACACATTCATTCATTCACTGCAGGATTCACACGCACACATACACACACGCACACACACATACACACACGCACACACACACACACACTCATACACACACACACACACTCACATGCACAGACACGTATGCACACGCCCACACTCAAACACACACACTTGTACAGTCATTCACACGCACACAACCACAACCACACACACACACAGAGGTTTACTGTCTCACCGACACTCTCACGCACAGACGCGCACGCAGACAGACCCACACATACACACAGGGGAACATTGTCTCACGCGCACACACGCTCACGCACAGACCCACGTCCGACCGACAGTCTCACGCACGGACGCGCACTCTCTCTCCCGGGGACACACGCACCGTGTCGCGCACTCTCGGTCACACCCACTCCCCCCCCGTACCGTGGGTCTCTTCCACGTCACGCCGCGGGTCTTGGCGGAGCCGCGGCCGAGCTCCTGGAAGCCGAGCGCCTCCGGCGCGGCGGGGAAGGCGGGGTCGGTGAAGAGGCTGCCGCCGCGGAGGCAGCCGCTCCGCAGCGCCTCGAAGTCCTGCTCCAGGAACCGGACCGCGCGGGCGTTGGAGCCGAAGCCCGCGGCCAGGGCGCGCTTCCGGGCCAGGGTGGACGCCACGCCGGACATGATGCTCCGCCGGGAGAAGCAGAAGGACGAGGACGAGCAGAGAAAGTTCGAGGCCAAAAAGTGTCGGACGACTTGCTCGGAACTTTTCCGTCGGAGGAGGGAGGAGTCCAACCGCGCCCCGCCCAACCGCCACATCCGGGCACTTCCTCCCGACTCCGCACCAGGAAGCCGATGTCATCTCTACCAATGGGTGAAAAGACTTTGAATCGGATTCAAACAAAGTCTCTCACCCTCTGACTCTTCTTTTATTGGACCAGTCCCGCTCCCGCGATGCTCGTAGCTTTATTTCCAGCTCAGGTCGTGATTTGGAGACAAAAACAGCCAACCTGCCAACGGCGTCCGTTGCAGTGACGCCCTTCGGCCACACGGAAGCGCCGCCCCGCCCTCATGCCCCGAACCTCGTGTCTGCGGGTGGACGGACGGTGGGACTTTGTCAGGACGGTTCTTCTGTCCCAGAGGAGCTTCTGCAGAGCAGACGGATGGGCTTGGAGACCCTGGAGAACCACCCCGTCCAGGGCATCGCTCACCTGCTGCTGCGAGGTTCTGTGGAGGAGGTTCTCCTGGTCCTCCTCCGCAGGACGTGTCCTCCAGGTCCGGGTCAGGACCCGGAGGTTGTCCACTCTGTGTTTGGAGAAGCGGCTGTTTGTCCGCAGATAGCTCACCTGGAGCTGAAGCCCCGCCCACGTCACGCACACGCACACGCACACGCACACACACACACACACACACACACACACACAGGGCTCACTGTCCAGTGTGGATTCTATGACTGTGTGTTGTGTGTGTGTAAACAGGCCTCTCCTCCTCTGCAAACACCAGGACAAACACACACACACACACACACACACACACACACACCAACTTTCCCACACTCACACCTTTCCCGGCTCGAATGTCAGAAAAACACACACACCCTTCCTGGCTCTTGTGACACACACACACACACACACACACACTCATTGTCCTGGCCGGTGACTGAAACCAAGCTGGAACCGCCCATGGGCGTGTTTGTTTGTGTGTGTGTGTGTACGATCAGACTTGCCTGTCCACACCTGACTGTTGCCATGGCAACCAGTCAGTTCTACACACCCGCAACCCGTGCTACACAACCCCCCCTGCTGACACCAGACTGCTCTGGTTGTGTCATGCTCCACGCTCTTAGCGTTAGCATTAGCCTGTCACAAGGGCTCCTTGAAGGTCCCCCAGGCAGTGGCTCCATCATGATGATCCAAGAACCTCTCCCACACACACAACTGGAACATGTTCGCCGTCTGGGGGAGGCGAGCACTTACCATAGACAGCCATTTATCGTGCGTTTCAGATGGTGAGTGCTTCAGACTCAAACACCACTTCCTGTCCTGACAGGTCGACGCAGTCTTACAGAACGTCTTTCTCCGACTTCCTGCCGCCGCCCTCAGAGACGAGTCCTTCTTCTCAAAGTGTCCGCTGTCCTAGTTTGAAGGCAGCTGGAGGCAGGGCTTCACCACCAGAACGACCACTCGCAGTGACTCGGTACGACTCGCATGTCCTTGGACGACAGGGACTAACATACACGGTACAGATCGGGTGGACTTGCAGAGACTCGGTATGACTAAGAGGACTCGCAGTGACTCAGCAGGACTCGCAGTGACTCAGGAGGACTCGGTATGACTCAGCAGGACTCGCAGTGACTCGTTACGACTCAGGAGGACTTGCATTGAATCAGGTTCTTGGTACGACTGTTTAAACTCGCGGTGACTCGGTGCGACCTGCAATGACTCGGTAAGACTCGAGTGAACTTGCAGTGACTCGGTACGACTTCGTAAACCCGCAGCGACTCAGCAGGACTCGCAGGCACTCAGCTGAGCTTCAAGTGACTCGGTTCGACTCACAGGGACTTGCAGTTCCTCCCCAGATCCTGCTGGTCAGCCATGGTCAAAGAGACGGGAAGATCTCGTTTTGTTTCCCAGATACCGTCAAGATGTTGGAAAAGGACGGGACAGGAACCGAGGAGGTCACCATGCTGGAGGTATGGAGCGACCACCAACCGAGATGGCTTCAGGTTTTTTTCTCGCGCTCAGGCTGAGGTTGTTCGTGTCAGGGGTTCCTGGTTTTGTCCACCACAGGAGCCGTTCCAAGCTTGGACCTTTATTCACTTTAAACCTTCACAACCCGTCGCAAATAAATACATTTCCCTGGTAAATACAGAGTCTCTGCTCGGCGGCCATCTTGTAAGGGTCTTTTCCAACATGATATGAACCCCGGCGCCTTCCTGTCCTCAAAGGATGGCCGCCTCAGGGCGTTGAACCGCAAACGGCTAAGGTGCCCCGCCCCCACTGTCCCAGGCTGCTCGCGATAGGCCGGCCAGGGCCCCGCCCCTCTACTTCTGCTCAGACGAAGTCGTTCCTGTCCAACAGGCGTCGTCGTCGTCCGTCCGTCGCGCTAAGAGCTCCGCCCACCTCAGCGCCGCCGCGATGTCATCGCAGGTGCCCGTTCCCCTGGCGACCAGCGCCGAGCCGCCGGCCCCGCCCCCCAGGCGACGGCACACGGCGACCGCCCAGTCGGAGGCGGAGAGGAGCGGCGCTTCCTACGGGAGGAGGGGGCACAGCCAATCAGAGAGCGGTGGGCGAACCCCGCCCCCTTCAGGTGCGGTGGTTACCTTGGGAACCTGACAGGCGAAGAACAGCCGCCCCCCCGGCGCCGTTCCGAACAGCATGACGTGACTGCGAGGCGCCGCCGCGCTCAGCCGGTTCACCGCCTTCATCACGACCTGCCAATCATAAGCGTCCGTCAAGCGCGGGAAGCCGGGCTAGCCACGCTAACCGCGCTACTCGGCCCGGCGGGGAGTCACGCACGGCCTCCGAGTCGACGTCGATGGCGTCCACCAGCACCTCCCGCCCGCCGTGTCTCCGCAGCAGCGTCAGGGTCCAGGCGGCCGCCTGCAAGGCAGGATGGGAAGGTCAGTCGGAGGAGAGTCGCCCGGGGCTGCGGCGGCGGCGAAGGTCTACCTCCTGGACCTCCAGCTTCCTGACCGCCGTGTTGCCGCTCCTCTGCAGAGCCTTCAGCCGCCGCTGGAGGTCCCGCCGCCGCCACTGGGGGATGGAGGTCTGGTCCACCGCCTGCAGAGGTCAGAGGGCACCGGCTGAGAGGGCGCCCGCCTCGAGTCTCCTGCCCGCCGCTCAGGACTTCACTTACATCAGAGACCACGCCAACTTCCTTCGCCAGGCGCCGGGCGGAGTCCAGCGAGGAGGGGGCGGAGCCCAACAGGCGAACGGCTAGGGAGTCCACCTCCTGAGTCAGAAGCTCCGCCTCCTCGCGGGCCTGAGGGAGGCGACACTCGTCAGTAACCGGACGTGGGCTCGCGCAGAAGATAGCCTAGGCTAGGCTAGGTTGCCGCCTCGATGCTAAGCTAGGCAAACTGCGAGCGTCCCTCTGACCCGCGTGGCGTCTCTCCCGGTCACGGCGACGATCCTGCTGACGCCCCGGACCAGCTGCCTCTCAGACACGATCACCAGGTCCTCGATGGCGCCCGTCCGCAGCAGGTGCCTGGAGGCACGGCCGCATTAGCTGGAGGACTACAAACATGGCGGACGGTCCCGTCCCCTCGACCGACTCACGTTCCGCAGCAGAGCTCCACGGAGGTCCCCCTGTCCGCGGGCTCCTCCAGCAGCTCAGAGACGGGAACCCCCACGGAGACCACCCGCACCGGGTCGGGGTAAACCTGCGGACGGGAAGCGACGTCAGCGGAGACGGGAAGTCTCCGGCAGCCGTGAGTCGGCGCGCTCACCTCGTCCACGGTGCGTAGGCCGCCGATGCTCCTGGCGCTCGCCAGCGGGACCTCTTGGCAGTGGACCTCCAGATCGGCCGAGACCGCCTCGTTGACGCGGCGCTCCACCTCCCGCAGCCGCTCGTCGCTCAGAGTCCCCTGAGGGCCGGACGCCGCGTCAGACCCGTCCTCCGACCCCCGACCCCCCGACCTCCGACCCCCCGACCTCTGACCTGGAAGCCGCAGTCGAAGCGCAGGCGGTCGGGCGCCACGTGGGATCCGTGTTGCCGCGTGGACGGTCCGAGTGCCCGGCGCAGCGCCCAGCTCAGCAGGTGCGTCGCCGTGTGCTTCGCCGCGCACTCCAGCCTGCGGGCCTGAAGACGGCGCGGTCAGGCGGCGCCGGCGCATCACGCCTTTGCCGCCGGCCCGCGGTCTCACCTGGTCCAGGTGCAGCTCCACCCAGTCTCCCACCTCCAAGTCGCCGGCCGCCGTCACCCGGTGGACCACGTACCCCCCAACCAGCGCCGCGCCCTCCACGGGGAAGGGGACGTCCTGCGGAGACGGGGAACGCCGTCACTCCCCCGGCCTCCCGGAGGCCCCGCCCCCCCCGAGGCCCCGCCCCCTCCTGACCTGCAGCCCGTCCCGGGTCAGGTATCCGCGGTCGTGCGACTGTCCGCCCTGCTGGGCGTAGAAGCAAGTCCGGTCCAGCAGGACGCCGCAGCGCCGCCCCTCCCCCACCCGCCGCACCAGGGAGCGCCCGTCGTGCAGGGCGAGCACCTGCGCCCGGCACGCCGCGAACTCTGGGGATGGGAAGCCGGCGATTCACTTCCTGCGCCAACCCGACGAGGGGCGGGCGGCGTCTCCTACCGTATCTCCCCCGGTCCAGGCGGTACCGGTACTTCGGCCCGTCGTCCGTGGGCGGGATTCCCAGACGCCGCAGCTCCGCCAGCGCCAGCACGTCCAGCGCCGCCTCCTCGGGCTCGCCGTCCTCCTCGCCGCTGCGCCGCTCCGCCCGCTGGCTGTCGGCCATCAGCCGCCGCAGCGTCTGCTGGTCCACCCGGACCCCCTTCTCCTCCAGGACCAGGTCCACCAGGTCCAGAGGGAAGCCCAGGTCCCTGTGGAGGGACCAGGCCACGGAGGCTGACGCACACACACACACACACACACACACACACACACACACACACACACACACACACACACACACACACACACAGGTTAATTGGAGGAGCAGGTCCCTTGACGGTCACCATGGCGACAGATACGCACCGGGGAAGAGGCCATGTTTGTCGTCCATCCTGTCGAGGGTGCGCTGGATGAGCCGGCCGCCGCGCCGCAGCGACGACAGGAAGTGCTCCTCGTTCTCGTTGATGACCTCCATGACCTGCGGGGACACGGCGCTTCCTGTCACATGGCGGCGCCGCCCGCTGCGATTGGTCGAGGAGCCACGCGGGGACTCACCCTAGCCGCCTCCTGCCGGAGCTCCGGATACGCGTCGCCCTGGCAACAAACCTCCGTTAGAACCCCGTGGTGTGTGTGTGTATATATATCTATGTGTGTGTGAATGTGTATATATATATCTATGTGCGTGTGTGTGTGTGTGTATATATGTATGTGTGTGTATATATATATTTATATATTTATGTGTGTGAGTGTTTGTATATATCTGTGTGTGTGTGAATATATATATATATGTGTGTGTGTGTGTGTGTGTGTATATATATATTTATATATCTATGTGCGTGTGTGTATATCAATTTATATATCTATGTGTGTGTGTGTATATTTATATTTATATATCTATGTGTGTGTGTGTGTGTATATATATGTATGTATGTATGTGTGTGTGTGTTTGTATATATCTGTGTGTGTGTGTATATTAATTTATATATCTATGTGTGTGTGTGTGAAGATATATATATATATAAATTTATGTGTGTGTCTATGTATATATTAATATATCTATGTGTGTGTGTGAACATATATATGTATGTGTGTATATATATATATACATATTTATATATATATATACACATATATATGTATATATATGTATATACATATATACATATATATGTATATATATATGTGTGTGTGTGTGTATACATATATATATTAAAATATCTATGCGTGTGTGTGTGAACATATATATGTATCTGTGTGTGTGTATATAAATTTATATATCTGTGTGTGTGTGAATATATATTGATATGTATGTGTATGTGTGTATATATATATTTATATATCTGTGTGTGTGTGTGTATAGATATATATTAATATATCAATGGGTGTGTGTGTGTGAATATATATATTTGTATGTGTGTGTATAGATATATATTAATATATCTGTGTGTGTGTGAACATATATGTGTGTGTGTGTGTATATTTATATATCTGTGTGTGTGTATATATATGTACGTATGTGTGTGTGTGTGTTTGTATATATATATCTATCTGTGTGTGTGTGAATATATATTGATATGTATGTGTGTGTGTATATATATATTTATATATCTGTGTGTGTGTGTATATATATGTGTGTGTGAACATATATATGTGTGTGTATGTATATGTATTTATATATCAATGTGTGTGTGTGTGTGTGAATATCTATTTATTTATTTATGTATGTATGCTTTTATATATTATTTATATAATTTAAATATATAATATTTATATATCTATGTGTGTGTGTATATATCTATGTGCATGTGTGTATATATATATTCATAAATCTATGTGCATGTGTGTATATATATATTTATATATCTATGTGTGTGTGTATATATGTGTGTGTGTGAATATATATATGTTTGTGTGTGTGTGTATATATATATATTAATATATCTATGTGTGTGAACATATATATGTATGTGTGTGTATATATATATCTATATATCTATGTGTGTGTGGGTGTTTGTATATATCTGTGTGTGTGTATATATATATCTATGTATGTGTGTGTGTGTGAATATATATTTATATGTATGTGTATGTGTGTGTGTATATATATGTGTGTGTATGTGTATATATATATATCGATGTGCGTGTATGTGTGTGTGAATATATAAATGTATGTGTGTGTGTATATATATATTTATGTGTGTGTGTGTGTTTGTATATATCTGTATATGTTTGTGTATATAAATTTATATGTCTGTGTGTGTGTGTATATATCTATCTATGGGTGTGTGTGTGTGTGTATATAGTGTGTGTGTATATATATATATATATGTGTGTGTACGTGTGTGTGTGTATATATATATATTTATATACCTATGTGTGTGTGTGTGAATATATATATGTATTTATGTGCGTGTGTGAATATATATATATATATATATACATATATCTATGTGTGTTTGTGAATATATATATATATTTATGTGCGTGTGTGTGTGTTTGTATATATATATCTATGTGCGTGTTTTAGTCCTACCAGGCTGCAGACGACGGTGGGCACCAGCTCTCCCAGGGTTCCCTGCGGGGCCTTCAGGACCTCCGTGGAGAAGCGGACGGCCCTCCTGAGGATCCTGCGGAGAACCAGCCTGCGGGGGAGACGGGCGTGAGCGCACGGCTGGCCAAGCGGCGCCGCCAGAGGGCAGAGACTCACTCGGCGCCGGACATCCCCGGGTGGATCCCGTCGGCGATGCAGACGGTGAGCGCGCGGACGTGGTCAGCCACTACGCGGTACGCCATGTCTTCTCGCCGCGCGTCCGCCGCGCCTGTACGGCCGCCGTACGCCGCCGCCTTCGACCTCTGGGGACACGGGCGGGGGTCAGGGGGGGGGCGGAGCGCGGCACGGGGGCGGGGTCAGGGGCGGAGCCTACCTCCTGGATGGCGAGCATTAGCGGCGCGAACAGGTCAGTGTCGTACGTGGAACGTTTGCCCTGAAGCACGGAAAGCAGACGCTCCAAACCCAGACCCGTGTCCACGCTCTGCAGGGGGAGGGGCTGCAGGACGCCATCACTCTGCCTGCACACACACACACACACACACACACACACACACACACACACACACACACACACATATATATAAACGTATCGATACACACATAGACACATAAATAAATATATAGATACACACACACATACATAGAAATATGTATACACACATAGATATGTATAAATATATAGATACACACACACATAAATATATACACACACAAATAGATATATTTAAATATATAGATACACAAACACACACAGACATATATAAATATATATACACACAAATAGATATATTTAAATATATAGATACACAAACACACACAGACATATATAAATATATATACACACACACACAGATATATATAAATATATAAACACTGCATATAAATATACACACACATAGATAAATATACAGATACACACACACAGATATATATATATAAATATATAGATACCCACACATATATATAAATGAATATATATACACACACACACACACAGATATATTAAATATATACATATACACACACACATATATATATATACATATACACACACACACAGATATATATAAATATATATCTACATATACACACACACATACAGGTGTATATGAATATATAGATACACACACACACAAATATAGGTGTGTATGTATATACATATACACACACACATTGATTTATTAAAATAAATAGATACACACATACACACATATAAATATATATATATATACACACACACACACACACATAGATATATAGATATGAATACACACACACATATATAAATGAATACACACACACACACACACATAAACACACACATTTTAGATATATATACACACACACACATTTGTAGATATATATACACACACACACAAATATATATGTATACACACTAACATATATATATATACACAAACACACATATAAATATATATATTTTATATACACACAAACATATAGATATATACACACACATGTATATGTAAGTAAAAATACACACACAAAAAAAAAATATATATATATACACACACACACACACATATATATATATACACACACACACACACACACACATATATATATATATATGTGTGTGTGTCTCTCTCTATATATATATAGAGAGAGAGATATAAATACCCACATATATATATATAAATATATATTCACAAACACACTCACACATATATAAATATACATATACACACATACATACATACATAAATATACAAATACACACACATAGATATATATAAATATATAGAGATACACACACAGACACACATATGTAAGTAAAAATACACACACGCACATATAAATATATATACACACACACGCACTCACACACACACATATATATATATATATATATATATATATATATATACACACATATTTACACACACATATAACTATAAAAAAAATATACAAACACACACACAGAAAGACATACACACATACATGTACACACACACATATACATATCTATGAATACACATGTACACTCACACATAAGTATACAAATACATACATATGTACATATATATACACATATATATGTGTGTATATATACATATACACACACACACACACACACACACACACACACACATATATATATATATATTCATATAAAAATACATGGGAGACACACACACACACACACACACACACACACACACACACACAGGGAGAGGTTTGGAGGAGGTCTGGGTGTCAGGAGCACCTGTTGTACTGCATGAAGACCAGGTTCCAGATCTCCATCAGGCCTCCAGAGGAGCTCTGGTCCGTCTGGAAGTGGATCTCGGTGCAGGGCCCGCACGGCCCCGTCTCCCCCATCTCCCAGAAGTTCTCCTCGGGGCCGAAGGCCAGCAGGCGTCCCGGAGGAACCCTGAGGGCCGAAGCGGCGAGAAGGTCAGCGTCCCCGGAGAGCTCGGGCCCGCCGGCCGGGGTCTCCTCACCCCAGGTCCAGCCAGATCCTCCTGGTCTCCTCGTCCGCCGCCAGCCCCGACGCCGCGTCCCCGCCGAAGTAGGACACGTAGAG
>CAAKHD010011582.1:3013-14887 GCA_901007705.1 Fistularia tabacaria
TTGTTAAGGAGCGGTGGGAAACTATAAACACCCCCGATCCCGATTCCCAACGGATCCCCCAAAAAAAAAAAACCCCCCCCCCCCCCGCCTCCATCAGGGTTCGCCAGGCGTCCCAACAAACGTGCGCAAACGCTAGCAGACGGGCTGTCGCGCGTCCACGACACACGGCTAGTGCTCGCCACCGCCGACGCAACCGACCAGACAGGAAGTCGCCCTTAGAGAATGGGTTAGCCCGGCTAGCCGTGTCGCTAGCTCTCAACCACGCGGCCAATTCTATTGAAAGCGAACGGGAGCGATGAAGGGGGTGAAAAATGAGGCGGAAAATGTGGATGTGACACAGCAAGCGTGGGATTAGCAGTAAAATAACAGCCGTAAAAATACGTCCATATGTTTGTCCTTCCAGCCTCCGACACGGAAAATCACATTTCGACATCCCAGTCTGAATAGAAAGGGCGGGATTTACCTCCGTGGACGGGAGCAAAAGAAATAGAAAATGAAATAAACAGGGATTCCCTCAGACAGTTTGCTGTTTTTATTTATTTTTATTCATTCGTTTATTTATTGGATCTCGTATTATTACGGCGGTTCAGACTTTTAGCGTTTTTATTTTTGTTTTTTTAATT
This sequence comes from Fistularia tabacaria, assembly GCA_901007705.1. NCBI lineage: Eukaryota > Metazoa > Chordata > Actinopteri > Syngnathiformes > Fistulariidae > Fistularia > Fistularia tabacaria. The sequence goes on from CAAKHD010011582.1 coordinate 3,637, forward strand.
GTTATTTTTAATTCTATTCACATGACTGTGTCGAAAAACTTTACTTAAAAAAGGGGAAAGTAAGGGAAAAAAAAACAACCAAAAAACTGGGATATCCTTAGATATAAATTTTTAGTTAATCTATTTTTATTCATTCATTTAATCTAGTTTTATTCAGTTGGTATAGACTTTTAGTATTTTTATTTGAGTTTTTTTAATTGTTTTTTGATTTATTAATTTTTAGTTAATTTAGTTTTATTCATTCATTCATTTAGCTAATAGAGCTAATATAGCTCTATTCAGGTGGTTTAGACTTTTAGTTTTTTATTATCATTTTTAGTTCTATTGAAATTACTTTTATGAAAAAAAAAAATCCAAAAAAAGTGGAAAAGTGAGACGGAAATAAAATGAAAAAAAAAAAAAATTTTAGTTCATTTTTTATTCATTCATTTAGATTTGATGTGGTTCTACTCAGGCGGTTTAGACTTTTTGCGTTTTTATTTTAGCTTATTTTAAATCCTTTCGCATGACTTTGTAGAAACAAAAGAAGTGGGAAAAAAACTTGACTTAAAAGTGGCAAAGTGAGAAAAAAATGGATAACATTAAAAAATGAATAAATAAGGAAACCCTTGGAAAGTTATTTATTTTTAGTTAGCTCATTTTTATTCATTTATATATTTCATATAATAAGATAAGATAATACTTTATTGATCCCCATAGGGGACATTCGGGTATATAATATAATTCTATTCAGGCAGTTTAGACTTTTTGCATTTTTGTTTCGGTTATTTTTATTATCATTTTTAACTCTCTTCTCATCTGATACAAAAAGCTTTACTTATAAAAAAAAAAAAAAAAGTGGAAAAGTGAGAAAAAAATATCAAGTGAAACTGTTTTTAATGCTTTAAAAAAAAAACCTTTTCCTTTTCCGCGTCAAACTTTTCAGTCCGAGACAAAACAAAACAAAACGAAACAAGTTCAATCCGGCCGGGGAAAGTTAGGGGAAGAAAAAGAGAGGCAAATTTTTGCCGTCTCTTATTTTTCGCTCCCTCCTTTTATTGTGAAATCCTGCAAAGCGAAGGGCTGCAGATGTTTGCTGGCTGGCGTGAGTTTGCGGGTCCACCTGGAGTTCACTGTTACACCCTTCCTCTTCTCCGCACCCCCCTGAAGCCGCGCACCACACGGGCGGGGGCTTGCCCGCCCTCGTCCAATCACGGCCCCCGAAGCCCTTCCTTTATGGCGGCTGCCGGCCAATGGGAAGCGGCGGTGTCACGCGTGCGTTAGAGTTTCCAGCTGAAGACGGAGGCTGCTCAGTCTGGTTCATACCGGTCTACTCCTGCTTGCTCTCACACACACACACACACACACACACGCACACACACACACACACACACAAGCAGCTGCTGAGGTGGCAGGAAGACGCTCCTCGTGCAAACACAAACAGTGCCGAGTAGGAAGTGAATGTTCGCCGCCGTCGTCGCAGGAAGCGGCGCTCTGACACGTTTTTGTTCCAACCCTTATCGGGAGAATAAAATAAGATCAAATAAAGTAAAGCGGGTCGTCATCATGTCAAGTCGCGTGACCTCCTAGCTAGAACAACAGCTAGCTTGTAATATTCTAAAAATCTATTGTGAGAAGGGAAATAAAATCAAATTACCAAGATTCACGAGTGTTCGCATTTTAGCATAAAAGAATCGCGAAAGTTCTTATAAACAAAGAAAACCCTTGGTGTTAGCATGTAGTAATAGCAAAAAGCCAGGTTAGCATTCGAGTAACTCACATTAACGTAAGGAAAAGTTCAAGTAGTTTATTCTCTTGATAAATAAAATGCTAACTTGTTTTAAACCTTAATTATCATTTTTACAATTTATGCTATCGAAGCAAACGTGCCAGTGAGGCTAAATACTAATCGCTCCACAGCAGCACATAGCATAGTCCACGCTAAACACGAGCAACTCTTCTTCCTGGTGGGACGTTAGCAAATGGGTTACGAGCTTAGCATCTGAGCGCGTGTGTGTGTGTGCGCGTGTGTGTGCGTGTGTGTGTGTTGTCGCCAGGGTTTGCTAACCGCCGAGCTCGCTAAAAAAAAAACGCTAACGTGACGTCGGCAGTGAGCTGAGGATCTCACAGGTGGAACCAAAAATCCGGTGAATCCTTCCTGATAAATACTCGGAAGAATTGCCATCTTTTTATTTTATTTATCGGACGAAGAAACACGTACGAAACCCCTCGTTGCTGCGGTAACCTACAAAACCCGTGTCTCGACGACGTTTGCTTTTGTTTTTGTTTTTTCCGTGACCCTGTCGACCCCCCGCCAGCCAGACTTTGTCTCTGTGTGTGTGTGTGTGTCTGCTCTAGCAGCCAGACATGATCTGACCTTTGACCTCTTAACTATCCAGCCGGAAATCGATTCTTGCTGCTGTTCTTTTCTTCTTTTCTTTGTTTGCCGCAGCTGTGGTCTGAACTCCTCCCTCCTCCTCCACTGACTCAACCTAGAATGTTTTTCTAAATTATTCCCAGAATTTACCTGATTTGTTTTTTTTTCCATTTTCCGCACATTTTCGGAGAAAATTCACGTTGATTTATTCTTTTTATTGATTTCTTTTTTTTTGAACGCAGCTTTTGTCTTAACTCCTCGCAGCTCCTCACCTGACTCACTGAGGATGTTTTTCTAAATTATTCCAGATTTTACCACATTTTTTTTTTCATTTCTCAGACATTTTCTCGCGGAAAATTCATGTTGACTAATTTATTTATTTGTATTTTTTAAAATTTGAATACAGCTGTCGTCTTAATTCCTCCCAGCTCCCCCCTGACTCACTTTGGATGTTTTTCTAAATGATTCCCAGAATTTTCCAGATTAGCTTTCCCGTTTCCCGCACATTTTCCAAAGGAAATTTCATGTCGATTAATTTATTTTTATCTTTTTACTTCTAAAAATACCACCTGACTCACCGAGAATGTTTCTCGAAATGATTCCCAGATTTTTCCAATTTTTCTTCTTATGTCTGGCACATTTTGTGGAGGAGATTTCATGTTGATTTATTTTCTATTTTTCATTTACTTTTGTTTGCAGCTCTCGTCCTAACTCCTCCCAGCTCCCCCCTGACTCACTTTGAATGTTTTTTTCGAAATGATTCCCAGATTTTACCAGTTTTTTTTTTTTTTTTCACGTTTCCCGCACACTCTCCAGAGGAAATTTCAAGCAGATTTTTATTCATTTATTTATTTATTTTAACTTTTTTTTAAATAATAATTTCACTTATATTTCAAGTGGATTTTTATGAATGAATTAATTTTTTATTGTATTCTTATTCAAATGAATGAACCTTTTTTTATTGATTTGTTTTTGGGGGGCCGGCGCGTGTTTTCTCAAAACCTCTGCATGTTGTGTGTTCCAGACGAGGAGTGTCCGGAGGAGGGTCTGACGGTGCTTCACTCCGGCCTCCACGAGTTCGCCTTCAGCTTCAACCTGCCTCAGATGTGAGTCGCCACCCGTCCCTGTAATCACAGCTTAATCGGGGCGTAATTGGGGCTTAAAGGGAGCGGCGGTAGAACGCAGAGGCTGGACGATCCCCCCCCCCCCTGACGCTTTGCCCTCCGTCTGGCATGCCAGGGCTCTGGCCACGTCCTTCGAGGGGAAGCACGGCAGCGTCAGGTACTGGGTGAAGGCGGAGCTGCAGCGGCCGTGGATGCTGCCCGTCAGGGCCAAGAAGGAGTTTGTCGTCTTCGAGCACATCGACATCAACACGCCGCTGCTCCTGGTGAGACGCCGGGGGGGGGGGCGAAACAAAAAACCAAAAAAATAAAATAAAATCATTGACCGCTGCAACGTAGCAAGATTATTGTATCAAAACCATCAGAGAGCAAAAAATACAATTAATGCATGTCATCTGCAATGGTATTTATATAATACTGCAATATTAAAATGACGCAAATGTCGGTGCAGATTTTTAGAATTTAATTTGTATTCGAAATGTGATTTTTTAAAAATGAGCTGTATTTTATTTAATCGTCTTGTCGCATTTATTCAAAGATTACTAGATTGCTGTTGTTGTTATCAATAGAAGTAGTAGTTTGTATTATTATAATAATAATAATAATAATAAATATGTATTATTATTATGAGTGGTAGAAGTAGTAGTTGTTGAAATATTTATTATTACTATTATTGTTGTTATGATAATAATAATAATAATAATTATTATTATTATTATTATTATTATCATTAATAATAATAATAATATGAGCGGTAGAATTATTAGAGTTTATATTATTATAATTATTATTATTATTATTATGAGTGTTAGAAGTAGTAGTTGCTGAAATTTGTATTATTATTATGGTAGTAGTCGTAATTGTAGATGTTTTCATTATTATTATCATTCAGCAATATTGATAGCATTAGTGGTAAATGGGATTGTGTTATTATTATTAATAATGATAATACCATTATGATAATAAGTACTTGCTGCAATGCTGCAATTGTAGTACCATTATTCTCATTAGTATTAATATGAGCATTAGTACTTGTAGTCATAGTCAGAAATCTAGTTGTAATTGTGTTATTTTAGTATTAATATTGTTGTTATTATTATTATTATTATTATTATTATTAAAAGTAGTAGTAATAGTTGCTTTAGTTGTTTCATTAATTCTATTTTCATTATTATTATTAGTATTATTATTAATATTATTATTATCAATAATAGTAGTAGTAGTTGTTGTCGCTGTGGTAAAATATTGTTATTATAATCAATAATATCATTACCAGCAATTAGCATTAGTGGTAGTAATGTAAGTCATTATAATCATATTATTACTATTATGATCATTATCAATAGTAATAGCTGTTACCAGTTGTTGCTGTGGTGTTATCATAATATAATATTAATAAATATAAATATTTACAATGTTAATATGAGAAATATGTTCATTTTTAATGCAAATGTTTAATGCTAATGTTAATATTTAATGCTATTAGCATTAAATATTCATGCTAATTTTTGTTATGGAAAGTAGTAGCGGTGCTACAGCTGTGGTGGTATATTAAATTACTATTATAATCCAAAGTATTATTGTTAGCATTAGCATTAATTTAATGTAAGTCATTGTAATCATATTATTATTATCACAATGAAAACTAATAGCAGTAGTACGGTAGTGGCTCTAGTATGTTTCTGTGGTCGCAATAATAATAATAATCATAATCATAATATAGATATAAATATTTACAATAGGAATGTTATAAGGAGTTGGACTTTGGTTCTTCTGTTTTTATTTGCCAGTTGTATTATTTATCATCAATACTCATAATATTCATTATTGTTATTAAAAGTAGCAGACTACTTGCTGCAGTTGTTTCATTACTATTATTATTATTGATGCTATTATCGACAGTGGTGGTGGCAGTTGTTGCAGTGGTGTTTATATTATCATTATTATTGTTATGATAATCAAATATAATTGTAGAAATGACGGTAATTGCAGGCGCCTCAGGCGGGCACCAAGGAGAAGACGCTGTGCTGCTGGTTCTGCGCTTCGGGCCCAATCAGCCTCAGCGCCAAGATCGAGCGCAAGGGCTACACGCCGGGCGAGTCCATCCACATCTTCGCCGAGGTTGAGAACTGCTCGTCGCGGGTGGTGGTGCCCAAGGCGGCGCTCTACCAGACGCAGACCTTCTTCGCCAAGGGGAAGGGCAAGGAGATCCAGCAGCTGGTGGCCAACCTGCGTGGTGAGCCGCTAGCCCAGGGGCGCAGCCAGAGCTGGGACGGGAAGCTGCTCAAGATCCCCCCCGTCTCGCCCTCCATCCTGGACTGCCCCATCATACGGGTGGAGTACGCCCTGGTGGTGAGTCCCCGAGGCTAACAGAGGCTAACCGGTGGATTTGGTGTGAATAGGCTAAGAAATGGGCGTAGGTAGAGGCCTCAAGGCTAACAAATGGGCTGCTGGGCAATCGTTTTTGTGTTAAAGGCTAACAAACAGGTGTAGTTTCAAGTCCGAATAGGTTTCTAGCGACTGATTTTGGCATTAAAGGCTAACAAATGGGTTGCTAACTTCTGGTTTGGGCGTTAAAGGCTAACAAATGGGTTGCTGACCAAAGGTATTGCCGTTAAAGCCTGATTAACAGGTGCAGGTTCAGGCCTGAAGGCTAATGAATGGGTTGCTAACAACAGGTTTTGGCATTAAAGCCGAATGAATAGGTTGCAAACGGCTGGTTTTGGCATTAAGGCCCAAAGGCTAACGCATGGGTTGCTAATGACTGGTTTTGGCATTAACGGCTAACCAATGGGTTGCTCAACATTGGCTTCGCCGTTAAAGGCTAACAAACAAGTGTAATTTCAGGCCCAAAGGCTAATGAATAGGTTGCTAACAACTGGTTTTGGCATTAAAGCCTAACAAATGGGAAACAATGGTTTCTTGCTAACGCATCAAAAGCGTTTGTTAGCTTTTGATACATAAGCTAGACAAAGCAGTTTTAAGTCATGTGATCCACTCGGATGCTTCTGGTTGGTCATGTGACCCCCCGGATGCTCTCCAAGGGGTCGCTTGACGCGTCGGACGTGAAACAGGAAGTAGCGCCCCCTCGTCCCCCCCCCGCAGGTGTACGTGGACGTCCCCGGAGGTCTGAACCTGTCGCTGTCGCTGCCGCTGGTGATCGGGACCATCCCCCTCCACGCCTGCTCCAGCCGCACCTCCAGCATCAGCAGCAGCTGCAGCGCCACCAGCTGGCTGGGGCTGGTCCACTCGCCCGAGGGTAGGAGCTTTACAAACAAGATGGAGACACGTACACGTATGTGATATGTAGAAATAACAATCATTGGTTGAATGATAATGACTTTGGTTAAAACATAAGATGACATCAAATTTGATTTAAAAAAAAAAAAAAATGTTTCGTGGATAAAATAGGAAATGACAATAAAAACAAAAAAATCAATATGGAATTTAATTATCTTTAAAATGACAAAAGTGATGATTACTCAATAAAATAAAAAACTAATTACAAAAACAATAACAACAGTGCAACTGCAACCATCCATTAATAGATCAATCAATAATAATTAGAATATAACAGCAACTATTCCAAATGCTGTACCAATACTAAATAAAAACAAAATAGAATAAATATTAATAATACTAACAATACTAACAACAACAATGCAACTGTAACAAACCAGCAGTACTACTTCTGATAGTAAATATAATCATACATCTACTACTACTACTTCTACTAAAGAAAGACTACTTCTACTAATCATAATAATAATGATAATGATGATAACATAATGTCAACAACAACAATGCAACTGTAACAAACCAGCAGTACTACTTCTGATAATAAATATAATCATACATCTACTACTACTACTGGAGAAAGACGACTACTACTACTACTACTACTACTACTGCGACTATTACCACTACTGATAGTAATAATGATAATGTCAAACAGCAACAGTACAACTATCACAAACCAGAAGTACTACTGATATAGATAAATAAATATTATAATACAACAACTACTACTTCTGCAAATACTCCTCCTTCTCCTACTACTACTACCACTACGACTACCACCACCACTACTACTACTAGTACTACTACTTCTACTGCTACTAACAATAATAATAAGAATCTCAATCATACAACTACAACTAAACACTAATAGATTGATAATAAATATAATAATTGCACAACAACTTCTCTTATGGCTACTAATACTACTATTACTACTACTACTACTACTCCTAATAATAATAATAATGTCAACAACAACAATAAAACTAACAAACCTCAGTACTACTTCTAATCATGAATATTATCATACAACTACTACTACTAATAACAAAAATACAACTATAGCAATCTTTATTACTACTTCAAATATTAAATTTAATAATACAACTACTACTACTACTACTACTACAAATAATTATTACAATACTGTGAACATCAATACAACTCCAACAAACCAATAGTATTCTATTAATAATAGTAGTAGGAGTTATAATGATCATAATGATAGTAATAATAATAAAAATGACAAAAATACAACTCCAAGCAACCACGAAGAGCTTAATCATCCATATAATGATGATGGCGACTGAATAAAGAATGAAATACTGCTAATAAAAAGAGGAATACTCGACAGAAGTGGTAAAGTGTGAACGAGCAGCTGAAAGTCCTTCCTGACGTGACCCCCGATCCCCCCCCCCCCTCTCCCCAGCGCCCCCAAACTACAGTGACCTGGCCATCTCCGAGAGCCACCGGAGGGACTGCCTGCAGGGCTGCCGTCAACCCGGCAACCCCGAGGGCCCCGAGGGCCCCGAGGGCCCCGCTGCCCTGCTGGCCTACGTCACCGAGTTCAGATACCTGCCCCCCCCCCTCTACGCCGAGGTAAACGCATGCACACACACACACACAAACACGCACAAACACGCACGCGCAATAAGAGGCTGGCGTTTACCAGCAACCTCCCGCCATGTTTACCAACTTTATTCCATGCAATGACACGCTTTAGCGCTTTGCACACGTCCCACTAAAATTACATCACATGACAGTGACTCTAGCATCACATGACTTTATTATTATTATTATTATTGTCACTATCATTATTATCATCATGATCATCATTAGTGTTATTATTATAATTAATAGTAGTAGTAGTATTAGTATTATTATTATCATTGTCATTATTATTATTAGTAGTAGTAGTAGTAGTAGTAGTATGATTATTAGTAGTATTATTGCCCTTATAATTAATTATTAATTAATTATGATTATTATCACTATAACTAGTATATTATTATACAGTTATTATTATTGTTGTTATTATTATCAGTGTAGTGGTTGACTAAATGTCTAAGCTACAGCTGGAATCATGAATCACTTGGGATGACATGCGAACAGGGCAGTTGTAACCATAGTCATAGTTGTTGTCTTATTTTATTTATTATTAAAAATAGTATAAGTAGCTAGTTATAATTTATTATTATTATTATGATTATTATTATTGTTATTATTATTATTATTATTATCATTATCAGTAATAGTGGTAGTGGGACTATTTTTATTTATAGTTGTAACCATAGTCGGGGTTGTTTTTGCCTTATTATTACTTAATTTATTATTAAAAGTAGTATTAATGGCTGGGTATAATTTTTGATTATTATTATTGTTATTATTTCTTATTATCATTGTTATTGCCATTATTATTATTATGATTATCAATTATAATCATAATTATAATAATATTATCATCAGTAGTGGTGGTAGTGGATTTCTTTTTATTTTTTTATTTTGAAATTTGTGTAGTTGTGTAATTAATTTAAATAATTTATTTATTATTGATAGTATTATTAGTGGCTGGTTACAATTTTTTATGATTATTGTTGTTGGTTTATTATTATTAGCAATATTATTATTATTAATGTTATTGCGAGCAGTCGTAGAAGTTGTATTGTCAATATATTTAGTTTTAAGAATTAATATCAGTGGTTGATATTAGTATTACTTTTATTTTTATTGTTATTATTATTCCAAGCAGTGGCAGAAGTTTTGATAATAATAATATATTAAAAGTAAAAAAAAAAAAAAAAAGATTATGATTATTTTTATTGTGTATGTATATTTTGTATGTATATTGCTGTATATTTTTCAGTTACATATGTTTGTATCATTTTGATCCCATCTTTACTTTGAAAACAGTGAAACCTTTAGATAATATTATCCTATTGTTATGATGTATGCATATGTTATGTTATTAAAGTTTTTAGTTATATATAACTATCGCCGACATTTTTACTTTGAAAACAAGTGACATTTTATTGTAATTATGATTAATCAATTATATATTTCTATATATTATGAATTATCATATAATATGTAATATTATATGATATTTACGATATTCATGAAATTCAAAATTGAAGCCACATTTCAAAAAATAAGAATAATGTGTTAATAAAAATAACAATGATTATATTATCGTCATCATCGATATAATTATTAGAATTGGTATTTGTCGTGTTGAAGACGGTTGCCATGACGACAACTCCAGCTGACAGGAAGCAGGTCGAACTTCGAGAACGGAAATAAAATTAAAAAGAAATTTAAAAAAGCAAACCGTGCGAATCTGGGCGCGGTGGGAAACCGGCGGCTGACAGGAAGTTCAGCAGCAACTTCCTGAAAGTACGGAGGGTCCGGAGCGACAAAACTAGCAGCAGAATTTATAGAGAAGTAAAACAAGACGGAAATGAATGAAATTAAATTTGAAAATAAGGTCAAATGACATGAAAAGTACATGAATGAAACAAAAGAAAAAAGAAAGAGAATAAATCATTCAGATGAAAAAGAAATGAGAAAATTAATATTAAATAATGCAAGAAGCTATAAAATCAAAAGGAATAAAGTAGAAAATTAACTTGTTTTATTATATTTATTTTATTTCACAGCTTCTCCTATAATTTTCTCGCATTATTTTAAATAATGGTATTTCAGAACATTTTCTCATTTCAGCCTCTCCTATTATTGTCTTATATATAATGTATCAATTATTATCTCCCGTATATTTCTATTATTTCAGTCATTGTTTTACGTTAAGTTATTTCTATATATTTGTCATTTCATTAAATTACTTGTATTGTTCTTTTGTTCTTAATTTTATTCTTATTTTTCATGTATTTTTATTTCATTTTAACCCTATTTTTAAGATTAATTGAACCTATTTTCATTATTTCTTTTTTTAACTTGATGACAAGTAAAACTATTGTGAAATAAAAATGAAAAACAGGGAAAAATAATCAATAGAACAAATAAAAAGATGTACCACGACATTAAAGGTTAAAATTGTAAAAATCAAAAAATAAATAAATTTAAAAAAACTAATGAAAAATAAGATAAAGTTTTAAAAATTCTTCTTTTCTTCCAATCCTGTCCTTTTGAGGGAAATATTTTTTTCCATAAGATAAAAAAAAACAAAAAAAACAACTTCCCCCCCCCCGATGCATAAGCAAGTGTTTTCCTGTGTCCCCCCCCCACAGGTCGACCCTTACCCCGACTCGGCCGTCGTCACCCGACCCGACACGTGCCCGTCCCGCTGAACCCCCCCGCTCCGGATCGAGTGTCGGGGAGAGGGGGGGGGGGGGACCCCAAAAAAAAGCTTTACTCGTCGCCACTGACAGAAGGAGGCGCCGCCGCCTCGCCCGAGTTTGCACACCCCCCGCCATTACTGTTTCCCCCCCCCTCAGTCTTCCCCCCCGACGGGCCAACG
>CAAKHD010011599.1:8742-39739 GCA_901007705.1 Fistularia tabacaria
TCACTCAGGAGGAGCGAGAGACTGTCAGACTCATTCAGACGTTTTTTGGCAAGAAGGCGAAGGACTTCATCATCATTCTCTTCACCAGAGGAGACGAGCTGAAGGAGCAAACCCTGGAAAGCTACTTAGAAGAAGACGAGGTAGGCTGTGTCAAGCAGCTCGTGGAAGAATTTGGAGGAAGATACCATGTGTTCAATAACAAGGAGTCTGACAATCGAGCTCAAGTCAGCCAGCTGATTGACAAGGTGGAGGCAATGATGACTGGAAACGGTGGCAGCTTCTACACCTCTGACATGCTCAGAGAGGCGGAGGACGCCATCCAGAAGGAAACAAAGTCGATCATGAAGGAGAAAGAAGAGGAAATGCAGAGACGGGTGAGGGAGCTGCAACAAGCACATGAGGAAGAAGTCCAAGCAAAAAAGAGCAACCGGTCCATGCAAAATCTTCTGGTCAAACAGGGCGTAGTGGAGGGTGAAAAACTGTTTGGTGAAAAGGTGAAGGAGGTTGTTAGGAGGGAGGAGCAGAAGAGAGAGAGGGAGAAAGAGCAAAGATCAGAGGAGAAGGGGATCGAAGGGAGAGAGGATGTCCAACCAGACAGGAGGGAGCTAAGACAGAGCTACATGGAGAAACAACCAGTTGAGAACGAAGGTAAGAAGTCTGACAGGAAGCTGCACATGCAGATGCAACAAGAGCAGAATGCCGTGCAGCAAGAATTAAGAGAAGGGTTGGATCAACGGAGCCAGGAATATCAAGAGATGTATGAACTGCAGCAAGAGAAATTAAGGAGTGTCTTGGAGGAACACGAGCGGGAGATATTGAAATATAAGACAAAACTCAGAGTGGACCTGGAGAGGCAACAGCGGGAGGAGGAAGGGCTGATTGAGGCACATAAGAAAAACCAGAAGAGGATTGAGGCGATGAGGAGGAACTTAGAGGATGAGGCCAGGAGAAAAGCCGTGGAGTGGAATGAGTTCAAGGAAAAGTACAGGAGCAATCTCTTAGCTGAGAAGGAGCGTTACTGGAAGGAGTTAATGGAGGTGAATCTGAGCCAACGCAAGCAGAGCCAGGAGGTTATCAAACTGCTGACGCAGGAAAAACCCACCGAGAGGGACTTTGACCAGCTGAAGAAGAGACAGAAGCAGGAATTAAACGAACTCAAGCTCATGATATGTTTCAATGGTGATGACGAGATGAACGATGTCATCCAGGGGCTTAAGAAGAAACACGACCAGGAAATAAACGAGTGGATTCAGGACCAAGTCAGAGCGGCCACAAGCAAAAAAAAATGTTGTATTTCATGATGGTTGATTTCTGGTCCACCAAGTGCCTACCTCCTGGGCAATCATCAGAGGCCAGGGCTGCAGAAATGCAAAGTACTGTCGGATTTCCTCACAGTCCCTTGAAACATTGAGTAGCTTCACACAGTTTGTTCAGAAACGGCTCTATCTGCGACCGAGTCCAGAGATAACATGACATTAAATCACCTCAATTGACCAATTGCAACACTGTGCAAGATGTCCAGAGCGAGTGTCATGGCTGCCACTGATGGATAGGTGACCAAATCAAAGAACACAGAGGAATACTCTCCCAAACTATGAAAAAAAATATTGTTTGCTTGACCGTAAGCAAATGAATATTTCAAATTGTATCCCTCTGTGACTGGAAATACTCATGAACACTGACATTGATTGATTTCAATTGGATTATTGATTTCATATCATGATGAGTTGAATGTTGATATTTAAGTTTTGCCAAAATCCACCATTTCTCAGAACAAAGACAACTGTCTGAAAGACAAGCAGAGGAGGGGGAAGGGTTCTTGTCACATCCCCGCCTGAGAGGGTTGAGGCTTTGTTTCAGCCAATCAATGACCTTTTATCGGTTTCCAATCGGAATTACAGCGACGCTAGACCTGAAACTGCATATATTCGTCCTCATTTAGCTGGAAAGACTGACTGCTCCGGGTTGGTGAAGAGTCACATTTTCAAATTTTTTTAATAGTTAGCATACAGCACTATGATGTGAAGCACTTGAACGAGGACACATTTGAACAGCATGCTGGATTAAGTAATGATCTGAAATTGGAAAAAAAAAAAATCACATAAAAAAAATCATTCACTGTGACTGAGTGAGCTAATCCATCGTTGGAAAGGAAATTAAAACACAGTAAGGGTCTTGTAAGAATTTCATCATGCTTTGATCTCTATTAAATTGTAGCCATATTAATCTCCGAGTGATCTCTCTCAAGATAATAGTACGTTCTATCTTGAGGTCATGTGAAATGTGAGGACCATCTGACCTGCATGAAAGTTTGCAATGCACAGAAAACAATTCTTGTGATTAAAGGTAACTACGCACAGCTTCTCTGAGTCCGTTTGTTCTCGCACTGACTGACCACGACCACCGCTCCTTCTTCTTCCTCTTCTTCTTTTCCTTTCGGCTTTTCCCTTTCAGGGGTCGCCACAGCGAATCAACCTCCTCCATCTAACCCTATTCTCTGTATCCTCCTCTCTCACACCAACTACCTTCATATCTTCTCTCACTACGTCCATATATCTTCTCTTCGGTCTTCCTCCAGACCTCCTGCCCGGCATCTCCAATTCCAGCATCCGTCTACCAATATAGTCCCTATCCCTCCTCTGCACATGGCCGAACCATCTCAGTCTGGCTTCTCTGACCTTCTCTCCAAAACATCTAACATGAGCTGTCGCCCTGATGGACTCATTTCTGATCCGATCCATCCTCGTCACTCCAAAAGAGAACCTCAACATCTTCATCTGTGCAGCCTCACCGTTCCACCCGGGTTCCTCTCATTTACACACATATATTCTGTCTTGCTGTGATCACAAACCATCATCTCATCTAATCTGAATGTTCTAAGTATGGTGACACACACCTTGCAACTTGATGATCTGATTAAAAAGTCCAGTTTCATTTGAAGTAAATAAACACGCCGCCCTAAAAAAAAGCCTGAAAATGTCCCGTAATGTTTTTGTCTACGTCTCCTGTTTTGAATTTTGAATGTGTCCTTTGCTTTTAGGGATGGGAAGAACCCAGATCAATTCAATCAATTGACTAAAACTGACAACTTTAACTGACAACTTACAAAAGATTTAAAAACAAACAATAATAAAAAAAAGTCCTCATTTAGGGACAGTGGCTGAGTGATGGTCTCATACAAGTATACGCTCTTTCCTTTCCACCATGAAAGCGGTCGAGCCTTCGTACAGGGATGTCAGTCGTGTCATGAATCTGACTGGTATTCTGTACTTCTTAAACAACAGTTTGGAATAACTATTATATCTCCAAAAAATACCAAAGTCCCCATAAGAGGTAAAAAGGAACATTTTATACTTGTTTTAACACTACAGGTGCCACACCGCTAAGACGTTTTAAAAATACACCGGAGAAAAACCCTCTGGGGTTAAGTAGGATCGGGACTAAGTGGTGGAGAAGCCAAACCGTGCCACTGTAGTTTTCCGATCACATTGTTTTCCAGTAAACAGGTTTGATAGATAATACTTGGAAACGGTTCAGTGAAATGAAATGCAGCAATTGTATTTCTTCCAGTCACGACTAAGTGCTTGCCTTGAAACGGTTCTAATCCGGTCATACCAGTACTTAGCCCTGCCCACCAATCCCTCAGTGCTTATTTCCAAAGCCCATGATGACTATGGGCTGAATGAAGTGAATTTCTCTCTGGAGTGCTTCACTCTCCAGCAGACCGGCAGCCTCATGGTCAGAAGCGGCTAGGCCCTCATCACTCTCCACAGATTTCACTGCCATTGACTCTTCGCTCTTTAGGTAACAGTTTTTCTTTCTCCTTCTGATTGTGAGACATCTTCACGTTCTTCAAATTTTCTAAATTGTCAAAGTGGATATTGAGGTAGCTTCTTTCAGTTGTGTTCCCCACTGCTAACTTTTAAGGCTGGTTAATTACTTTACTTTCAGATGTTTGGTGTTTGATGTTTGCTTTCTTTCACACTCCAAGTTAAAGACCAGGAAGAATTTTCCAACCTTTTTTTAAGGTTGGACCATTTTGATATTTGGTGAATTCATTTCCTGCATCCGTTTCCTTCTTTATTGTTATTATTACTACCAGTTCTTTTGGCTACTTTTCAAGTAATTATTTTTTCTTTCAAATTTTGCGATGGACATAAGTTCCAGTCCAAATTCTGTTTTTTTTAACTGCTTCAGATCTTTGGTTTCAAATGTTCAAAAATGTATTGAATAGCTATCATTTTCATCGGTTTTGTATTTCTTTCTTTTTAATCTTCAGGTGGTTTCCTGTTTACTTTAAGGTCAGAATTCAGAGGTGTCAGGGTGCAACTTTCTGTTTAATTCCTTCCAGTTTCAGGCTACCCGTCATCAACCCTTTTCTTGCACGTTCTGCTTATTAAAGTCCTCTCCTTCCTGCTCATAACAGCAAAGGACTGATCCTTGCCTTCCGTCATACCTACATGCTGAATAAGAACGGAAAGCCCTGATAGGAACGGTTACTGCTCTGTTCCAGTAACCAAGCCTCAGTAAATTCCCCTAATGTTCAGTAAATTCCCCTAATGTTCCAGACTTTCAATAACTTGTAGCCTAATTTTTACCGGAGTTTTTGCTGATGTTTAGATCTTATTACAATCAAACTTTGGAAAGTCTTCGTTACCCATTTGGTAATTTCTTCCTGAATGTAGTAGCGAAGAATATTTCAGCTACTTCTCTCACACATTTTTAAGATGAGTCCTCTTTGATTTTCAAGTCTTTTTTTTCTTGTGTGTTTAAGCCATTTCAATATGACTTTTATGTTTGAGACTTACTGAAATTTAGATTGAACAGATAGTTCTTTTCTGATTTAATCTTGGTCCTTTTAATGTGCCGACTGTGCAACCTTGTATGTAATTGCATGCTTATTACAGGTGATTTGTTTTTTTGGGGGGGTTTTTTGGTCTTTGTGTTACAATTATTGGTTCACTGGACTGTATTTATTTCAGTTTCTTAGAAAAAGTAAACCCTCAGGTGAAAGCCCAGCGACTCCACAGCAAAACCATCCGTGCTGAACAGAGCTGTACTCCTATTGCAGGCATTGCTGTCCCTCGTCTTACAGTCTTACAGTCTCCCCAGGATTCCAGCAAGCAAGACAATGTCAGGCTCTTCACCTGTAGTACTGAGTGAGTTCTCAAGTCCTTTACATTTACAGCAGCATCAACATCCCCCAATTTTTTCACCTGATTGACTGATACTAATGACCAAACAGAATGAATGAATGAGTGGCGTAGGGTGGTGCAGGACATGTATGCAAGCTGTAAGACAGTGGTGAGATGCGCTGTAGGGGTGATTTCAAGGTGGAGGAGGGACTGGTGCGTGTGAGGAGGAAAATCTAGAGCGGTGGAGGTACGGCCTGGGAAGAAGACGAATGGGAGTTAGCTACACAGCAAGACAGAAAGCATCTGTGCTAATGAGAGGGATGCAAGTGGAATGGTGAGGCTCCGGAATATTACAATGAAGGTGGAAGATTTTAGCACTTTTGGTCAACAGCCCAGGGCAATGGAGAATGTGGAAAAAAGGTGAAGAAACATTTGCAAGAAGGTTTAAACAGGTAGAGAAAAGATTGAGGTGTGAAGGAAAGGTGTACAAGATGACTGTGAGAGCAGCGACGTTAACTGTTTTAGAGACACTGAGGACAAGACAGGAGGCAGATTTGGAGGAATCAGAGATAAAGATATTGACGTTCCCATTAGGAGCGGGGAGGACAGATAGGATAAGGAATGAGCCCATCAGAAGGACAGCACACGTTAGATGTTCTGGAGATAAAGTCACACAGGTGGTTTGGACATGGACAGAGGAGGGATAAAGAGATCTGGGTGGAAGGATGCTGGGGTTGGAACTGCCAGGCAGGAGGTCAAGAGGAAGACCAGAGAGGACTTTTATGGATGGAGAGAATGAGTGCATTAAGATATTTAGCATGGGAGAAGAGGATGAAGAGGAGAGGGTCAGATGGAGGCAGATGATTGGCTGTGGTGACCCCTGAAGGGAGCAGCCCAAAGCAGAGGAAAAACTGCAAACATTTTAATCAGAAAGAAATTGAACTAGTGCTTCACTTATCACACAAATATATGTGAACTACTGAGAAAGAAAGAATTTCAATTAATTAATTGGTTGAAGAAATGATATGTATCAACAGTAAATACAGTTGTGTAGAAATAATATGAGAAAATTTCAAGTGTTGTATGTTGAGAAGCCTTGATAAAATGATTTTAGGTAACCATTTCTGACATAGTACAGAAGACCTAAGCTTTCTGAATCTGGTTTAAATAATGAGACACACAATTCTCTTGTTCTCCAAAAACATAAAATAATTTCCTTTCCTTTCAAGGGCCGTCGTTCCGTTTATGCTCACTTCTTACTTATATATGGTACAACTTGCATATAGATGTGGGAAATAGTACAACGTAGTAGTTACAACATGAATCACACGCGATTGTTGATGTTTGTACTTCATCAGATCAAAGTTGAAGGCATCTGAGTCCAAGGCTGGACTCAGGAAGGAGCAGTATCTAACTGTGTGTCTGTGCCCCTGCAGCCTCTCACCTGCAGTGCGTCATATTTGGGAAAAGCCTCTACGAAAAGACACTGCTGACGGCCGTCCTCTTGGGGAAGAACATGTCACACATCAACATGACCAAGAATAGCCTCAGCCACGGCAAGTGGAGGAGGACGGGGCTGACCGCGGTAGGAACAGCAGATGTCTTCAGCCTGCCTGTGGAGAGGGTGAGGTACGAGGTGAAGAGATGTGTGGCCAAATGTCCACCGGGACCCAACATCCTGCTGCTGATTGTCAATCCCTCTGACTTCACCCAGCAGGACAGGCAGACGCTCATGTTTGTCTTGAGCTTGTTTGGCCCTAACGCTTTAAAACACTTACTGGTCACCCTGACGCACGATGACCTGGGAGAGAATCCGGAGGTCCAACAGATAATCCAGGCCTGTGAATCGCGGCAGCACAATTTGGACTTGCAAAACAGTGATTTCACCGAGGATGACCTTCAGAGTCTGATTGACAAAATGGAAGGCATCGTGATGGACAGGAAAGGGAAACATCTGAACTGCTCGACACCACTGAATCTGGTGCTTTGCGGGAGATCTGCAGCCTGGAAGACTGCGGTAGCTTCAGCTATTCTGAAAGGTGGAGAAAGACAAGCTGAGACGTCATCAGAGACCGTCATACATCGAGGGAGCATGTGTGGACATCAGGCTTCCCTGGTGGAGTTGCCCACTTTCTACGGAAAACCTCAGGAGGTTGTGAAGGAGGAGTCGTTCAGATGTCTTTCCCACTGTGAACCTGAGGGCGTCCATGCCTTTATCTTTGTCCTACCTTTAGACTCTTATACTGATGAGGACAAGAAGGAGAGGGAGGAGATCTGCAAAGTGTTAGGCTGTCAGGTAAAGTCATTCATCGTGAACCTGTTTGCTGTGAATTCAGATCCCTCGTCTGCAGATACTGTCAAACTCCTCCTGGAAGACAAGGACATCCAAGAGCAGCTACGGAGCTTCGGAGAAAGACACCTTGTCTTCAACATCAAGGACAATGCGCAGGTCTCAGAGTTATTGAACAGCGTGGAAAAAGTGACAGCTGAAGGAACTGGTGTTTTCAAAAAGGAGATGATTGCCAGGCCTCGTTTGAAGAAAATGAAAAAACAAAACACACTGCAGGAAATTCTCAGGTTTGTTCTGGTGGGGAAGACGGGCTGTGGAAAGAGCGCCACTGCAAACACCATCTTGGGGGAGCAGCTCTTCAATTCTAAACCCCAACTGAATTCTGTGACGAGGGCTTGCCAGAAGGAGGAAGGGGAGGTGGACGGGCGTCGCGTGGTGGTGGTCGACACCCCCGGCCTGTTCGACACAACTCTGACCCCCGAGGACGTCCAGCAGGAGCTGGTGAAATGCATCAACCTGTTGGCCCCGGGACCTCACGCCATCCTACTTGTGCTGCAGATCGGACGCTTCACTCAGGAGGAGCGAGAGACTGTCAGACTCATTCAGATGTTTTTTGGCGAGAAGGCAAAGGACTTCATCATCATTCTCTTCACCAGAGGAGACGAGCTGAAGGAGCAAACCCTGGAAAGCTACTTAGAAGAGGATGAGGAAGGTTCCGTCAAGCAGCTTGTGGACGAATGTGGTGGGAGATACCATGTGTTCAATAACAAGGACTCTAACAATCGAGCTCAAGTCAGCCAGCTGATTGACAAGGTGGAGTCCATGATGACCAGAAACGGTCATAACTTCTACACCTCAGACATGTTCAGAGAGGTGGAGGACGCCATCCAGAGTGAAACAAATTCCATAATGAGGGAGAAAGAAGAGGAAATGCAGAGACAGGAGAGGGAGCTGCAACAAGCACATGAGGAAGAAATCCGAGCAACGAAGAAAATAGCTGAACAAGAACGAGCCGCAAAGGTCATATCGATCTGGAAGAAATTTAGAGGTGTCAAGAAAAGGCAGGAGGAAAATAAGAGCAAGGAAAAAGAAATGAAGAGGCTGCAAGATCAAAGGAGAAAAAAAGATTTCCAGGAGTTCGAGAAGAGGGAAGCAAAACGTCTCATCCTGGAGGAGAAAATTAAATCCGAGTTGCAGAGTAAGTCGAGCATGGTGTTGAGTCTGAAGCAGCGCGCACTTTCACTGCAACAGCAAGAGGAGGGTTGCGAGAAGGAGATGAAGGAATGGTGGGCAGCACAGTTGGAAGAAAATCTACGTTGGGAAAAGGAGAACAAAGAGCTCGACAGGCTGAGGGAGGAGTGGGAATGTGAAAAACAAGAGTACGAACAAATGCAGAGAGTAGAAGACCCGCTCCTAAAAGAAGAGGATGAAAAGCAGTTGAAGATACTGCAGGAGAACTTCCAGAGGAAGATGAAGGAAATCCAAATGCAGAACCTGGAGGAGGCCAGACGGCAGGCTGAGGAGTTTAACGAGTTCAGGTGCAAGTACAACGCAGACTTCTTCGCCCTGCTGGTGAAGCATGGCAAGGAGATGGAGGACATGAAGAGAAAGCAGCAGGAGAAACGAGACTTCATCATCCAGCACATATGCAAAAGGAAGAACAACCGCGTGGATTTCGAGAAGCTGAAGAAGAAGCAGGAGCTGGAGATGAATGACTTGTCCACCAACTTCTCCACGCAGACCATGAACGTCGATGAGATCAGACAGAAGCACGAGGAGGAAATCAATGCGTGGCTGCAGGAGCGCATGAACAAGATGACAAAGACGGACTGCAGCATCTTGTGAGAAGTTTCATCACGAGACTAATAATAATGATAACAATGACAATGACATGTGTTCTTTATTTACATAAAAAATAACGTGTTAAGAAAATGAACGCATTCTAATCGCAGGCAGATGAGACGACGCTTACTGAAGGGGTATTTCACTCTGAGAAACATCCAGATGGTAGTATAAACATGAATACTGTTCTTTGGCCTTTAGGTGAGAAGTGATTTTTTTTTTGCATCAAAGACAGAAATGTGATTAATTTCATTTCATCAATTAATTGCAAAGCCTCCTATTAATTGTGGTTGTTTTTTAATCGACCCCCGTAAAAATCGTAATTTATATCTATGAATACGTGTATTCATGACTCAGTTGTATGCCAAGCACTGTACCTGATTCAATGTGTTATTTATGTACAGATATTATGTTGGGATCAAGGTTAGGGTTCATGTTAGGACTCTAGCAGTTGATGGGGTTCCCCTGCCATTATAGGTGCAGCGCAGCCTGCAATATTACTCGTGAGGTTTCCATCACAATATCCATGTAAACATAGAATATTCCGTTGCTATAGCTAATTTGAGGCAACTAGTGCTTCTGACATCCCTTGTCACCAGATTTAATTGAAAATATACGACAGCCAGCTGCCCCTGTAGCCGGGACGCTCCGTGATTACTCCATATTTCGGGAGCACACTATACAGCAGAAGACAAAGGCATTCCAAAAAAAACAAAAATAGCAAACTGGTATACATTATGGTGTGCTTCAACTGATCAGCACTGTGCATAAGTGAATTAAAAACTCATATAAATAAAACCCTGTTGTCTTTATTTTCTTCCACCTCCGACTTCCACACTCAAATTCTCATGGCTGCAGGAAGTCAACGTCAGCGCCCTTACTGTAAGAGCATTCTGCTGCCTGACATTAACCAGAGGAGCAGACATAACTGCAAGCCAAAACATGCTAACGTGCTGACCTGTCAATGTTGGAGTTAGCTGCTCTTGCAAACAGTGCCCTTCACTCAATATCCCCTCTTAGCAATACCGACAATGTTACCAACCAACCAAAACATTGGGTGATGTTCGTTTGGACAAAGCTAGCTCAGCTGTAAACATTCTATTTAGCATGTAATAGTATGACACATGAACACACTTGCGTAAAAACTCTAATATCTTATCAAACAAGGTTTCCTGACATGTATTAGGGCATGGTCTCAATACTAGAGACAAGCTTGTAACAATAACCCATCATCCTGTGGCTTCTGGATCTTGATCAACTCCTGTCCACACCTAAAAAGACTTGACTTAGCTTCATCAGGTTGCCAAAATAAAGTGACAATGGCTGAGGTGATTTTTCCATTCAGACGATAGGAGTTAGCAAGTGTCTTATGTCCGAGCCTCGAGCTAATCTGCGCTATCGACCAAAGCTCAAATTTTCTCGATGATTTGGGTTGAGTCACCCAGCTCATATCAGTAACTTACGCTCAGTTGGAGCGATTCTGTTGCGAGCAAGTTCAGGTCTCACAGACCAAAAAGTCAGCTGACTTCAAGATCCAGTCTTGGCTCTAACCATGACACCAAGAAATACCTACAAGACAGCGACAAATCAAAGCAACACGGACCTAAGCAGAAAATGCCTCTGGCTAAGTGATGTTTTCAGCATGAAGGAATTCTTCATTGGTCTCAGTGTGATGTCACGTGTGGACCAATTAGAGAGCTTCTTGTATGGAGAGTGTAGGTACCTGTACTGCACCACCATCATGTTCTGCTCCCCGCAATGTCTCGCACAGCGGATGTACCTCATCCAACTTGACTTGCTGGGGTCGTTACCATCGATAAAGTGCTGTAACGTTCCCTCTGCGTCGTAAATCTGGAACACAAACACACACAAACAGCACTGGACTTAACGTTCTGTGAAAGGTTTCTTCACACCTCGCCCAGACACACACCTGGCGGAGCCAATAGCCAATCGCAGACTCTCGACACAACAACGTTTACAAAGCCGACGTTCAAAAAAAGATATAAAAGACATCGACTCCACCTGCTGGGAAAGAGGCTTTCAAAATAAAGTCATCATGACCAGCCAATCACTTTCATTGCTGAAAAGTATGTAAGTTTGCGTTAGCCACAATATTAGCCAGCTGATTCATATACTAATAAGAATCTTAAAAGACACCTAGTCCCCAAAACACATTTTTAGAAACGATATAAACACCTGCAAAATGTATTACTATTTCTTGCATATATACACATACAAATGTCTATGTATGGCTACTTGAATCGGTGATTGAAGAATGAATGTAAACAAAATAGACTTGCAGACATGTTTTAAACTGAGTAAAAGACTTTGTACACAAACTTTGACAGGGATTAAGACTCAGAGTTAAAAGAAGGGTGTGTAATGCCCTCCACAATAAAAGCTCAGCGTACAGGTTGTTTAATCCAGAGTATTTATAGTCAACTTGGAGAGCGTACAGTTTGTGTTGAGATTACCCGCGGACCGTGTGCCTGCTGCCTTGGACCGAGTGTTTAAAACAACCAATCATTAGCCCCTTACTACCACCAGGACCTGATTGACAACCGCTCCAAAGACTGGCTGCACCAAGGAGGAGAAACTGGGATTGTGTTTGACACTAGAGGAAAAGGCTGTGCTTATCTAAACCAGAGCGTCAGAGTGGAAGAACAAGGATTCTTCAACCAGGAGACCCACTGGAGGTGGAGGTTGGATCACAGGGTCAACTGTGTGTTGTTGACCTGCCGCCTGACCATCACCTGACTCCAGGGGTAAGCAGGCGTGAATCCACTAATGTCCGATGTGAGAAGTGAAGTGGGATTTGCTAAAAGGTCATGTTGAATATCGCCCCCTCTGTTGAGCGACGGCCTCTCTAGCTTAATGTCATTTCCTGGTCATTTTTAATAAACTCCCTCTTGTTCATTTTCTGATAATTTACTGGATTTAAGCTTGTTTCTGGATGATTTTTGGAATTAGATGCTTGATTTCAATGTCACTACTGAAATGATTCTCTGATCAGTTTCAGGCTTTTTTTAACTTTAAACCCAGTGACCTCATACAATCCTCCTTTCCGTAAAGACTTGATGTCGTCTGTATCCACGATCAGAATAAAAGTCTCTTCAGATCAAGAAGGAAGAGATAGTAAGAGGTAAGTCAATAATAACTAATTAAAACTATTTACAGCTATCAAATAAATAAAGGAAGGAAAACAGGAACATCACTAAGATGAAATTAATCTTTAAATGTTATTTTTCTGTTTTCAAATCAAATAATTTTGATGTTGGATGTTATTCTCTCTATCTCTGTCTCCCTATCCATCCATCTGTCTGAGTTGATCTGGTGTTCAGTATAGTTAATGGCTGCTGTCTCTGTCATTCAAACATACACAACATGTAGACAGCAGACCCGCTACAACACACACACACACACACACACACACGCACACACGCACACACGCACGCGCACGCGCACACGCACACGCACACGCACACACACACACTCTGTAGATGGTACACTCCAGCTCCACTGCAGATTCCATTGGCAAAACATGGGGAAGCTAACAGTGTTAGCATTCCCTCAGAAAAAAACAACAACAAAACTCTTACATAAAAGAGAAGGCCTCTGTTCAGTTGACAAACCGCTGGTCTCTCTATTTAGTTATTTTGTTAGCTAACAACTTGGCTGATCACATGCTGAACTAAATAGTTAACCACAAGCTCAACAAAATGTGTAATCACTAAGCTTACCACAAGACTAGCCTTATAACCATTCCCAGCTAACAACATGGTCAACCACACAGCTAGCCACAGGGTTAATGAGAAAACAAACCAAATGGATACACGTGACGCTAGCAACAAGACTACACACATCCCTAATCACACAACTGACCACACAGCTGACAACAAAGCATGCACCAAGGCTAACCACAAGGCTAACCAAGAAGCACCATGCAGCACTGATTCCCCTCATCGGATGAAGAACTGAGCAAACTGACATCAATATCAACAAATTCAGACTTTCTTCTAGATTGTATCATGCACTGCTTTTATTTATTTATTTATTTATTTATTTATTTATTTATTTATTTATTTATTTATCTTTTTTCCCCAAATTACACATAGTGGTTTACAATGATTTCAAATAACAGCATCTCGCAAAAAACAGAATTTTTGGGAGAAAATTATAATCATTATTATCATTATTAGTAGTGGTAGTACTAGTAGTATTACTATTATTGTTGTTGTTCTCCAGGAAAAGTTTTCATTCTTCTTCTGGGTAGGTATCAAGTAATTTGTTTTTGGAAATGTAGTTTTTAATGTTCTAGGTCATTTCTTGCTCATGTTTAGGTAGCTTATGTTTCATTCAAGGTTAATCTTTTATGGATACCAGGAAATTTCTCCTGGATTACCAGCTAATTTCTCCTGGACTACCGGCTAATATCTCCAAGATTACTTGGTTACTTCTTGAATGTATTGCAGGTCACTTGTTGGTTTTCTTCTGTTCTTCTTTCTTTCTGTTCCCAGGGAGATTTAAATGAGGACCATGATTTTAAGCTCTGATTTTCTGCACGCCAATTCTTCGTCTGAGTTTCATCATGACCCGTCCCGTCCCTGCAGCACTGCCTGGCAGGTCTTTCGTCCGGCCAACACGGCGGCGTCTGGAGCACCTGCGGCTGCGGGCGCCTCCTCTGCCTGGATATCAGCCGTCTGAGCGGCAGCTGCTCGCCAGCTCCACAGCCGGTGTTTACCCGATCTGTCGCTCCAAGATTCCGATGGTGAGACAAAACGTCCAAACACAACACGCAGTTTAGCTGAGCGACATCACAACGCGGCGAGCAGTCACCATATTTCCCCTGGATATCAACAGCCGTGACAAACTGGGTTTCCTTGCTTCTCCATAAATTAGGGCCGTTTAGCAAGAACGGGCGTGTACGAGGATGCTCCGTCAGCTGGAACGCAGCTTCACTTCCAGGCTTAGAAGTGCTGCTCTGATCTTTGACCTCATATATCATCAAGGGTTTGACTTCTTTGAAATTCACGAGTGATTTTGTTGTTCTAACCCTTTTTTTTCCTTTTCTTTTTGGCTCATTTTCAGAGATGTAATTGGAAAAGCGGTTATTTTCCAGTCATTTGCTGTGATTTCATCCTGATTGATTGATATTTAGTGTTAACTTCAAATCGATGCCTTGCTAATTGGCCAGCCAAAAAAGGCAAAGGTCAAGGATTTTAAACCAAACTAAAAACACAAATCATTTCAAGAGGCACGCATGTGGATGTGCATGAGTGTGTGTGTGTGTGTGTGTGTGTGTGTGTGTGTGTGTGTGTGTGTGTGTGTGTGTGTGTAAAACTCACTCCACTATCAGCAAAACACATTTAGCTGCGTGTCTGAACAGCTGCCGGCATGTAAATGGCTGCTCTGCCGAAGTGTGTGTGACGTGTGTCTGTGTGTTTATCGGGCCATGTGACGTGTGTGTGTCAGTAAGTCACTAATGGAGCCGTCAGTTATCTGACGACACAGGTTCTCTTGCAGACTTTATCTGGAGTGTTTTTACACTCCTGAACGCCATGAACTTTAGAAAATACATATATGTTTATTACACAGTTATTACACTCACGGGTCTGACTGTTGTTAATATAACAGAATTCTGATGAAGATAAATAAACATGTCGGATCTTCTGTTGCTATTACAAAACTGGTCTTTTATGTGGACACACTCAGTGAAATGGGGGAAACTCTTCAAGGACTGAGAAAAAAAATCGGGAAAAATTTACCAAAACAAAAAAAAAAAACATGCATGTGTGTGTGTGCATGTTTATGTGAGTGAGCGTGTGTGAGAGAGAGTAGAGAACAGAGAACATACAGAGGACACGGAGAAAGTGCATGGAACATAGAAGGAAAATAGAGAGAACACCAGTGTTTCTCTGGTTCCTTGAGTCCAAACTGGAAAAGTGTCGGTGAGAGCCGATCAATGATCTCAGGCTTCTACAGCTAATCAATGAAACCCACTGCTGCCCCTATCTACTGTCTTCATCCTCCTCCTTCTCTCCCACCTCTTCCCCCTTCTTCCTGCTAATTTTCATTCAAACTTGAATAATTGTTCAAAAACTCTACAGTTCATAGTTTGCTTCATTTTGGGGGGAGTGAAATGTGTTATTATTTTCAGAAAAAAGCTAACAAACAATGTGGTGTTCATCTTGTTTGTTTTTTTTCTATTTCCATCTTAATGCTTTCATTTTGAAATAATTCTAACTGACTGGATCATTTTCTCATTGTTTTCTTTTCAGTTTTTGGGCACTGAGGCGTCTTATTTTCATACATTTTCTACTTCAGGTCAGATTCAGACACACAGAGATGAACTAACCAACCAGAGCATAGGAACTGTCTGCAGAATGACCGATAAGAGTCAAGGGACCAAAGACGAGCCACCATTCAGAGGAAAGGAGTCAACCATGAATGAGCAATCATAGTAAAGGAGCCAGAGCTGAATAACCAATCCGAGCAAAGGAACCACAGAAGCCAAACCAATTGAAGAAATGGAACCAGAGATGAGCAACCAATCAGAAAAAAAGAAATCAGAGATAAGCAACCAATCAGAAAAAAGGAACATGATATGAATGACCAATCTGAGTAAAGCTAATTGTCTGGACGCAACCTCCTGACATCACTAAACCATTAGAAATGAGAGGGAGGGTTGGAGCTGAGCAGATCTGTTTGGTTGCTAAGGTAACAAGTCAACACAAAGCCAACAACAATATTGAAGAGAGTGATTGATGATGGATCGGGTGATTATTGACAGCTGATTGTGTCGAGGGGGATCTGTGTGTTCTTCGTCCTGCAGCAATAACACCGTGTCTCCTGAAGGTGGATCTTTTGAACCTGGTACTGAGGCGGTTTCTCAGCTCAGCCCAGAGTGGTGCTGACTCCCAGGACAAACCACACACACACCTTCCCCAGAGATGCGATCACACACACACACACACACACACACACACACACACACACACACACACACACACACACACACACAGTTTTGAACCCAAGAGAACCATCAGAACCTTCTACACCTTCATGCTTCTGCTGCAGCTGCACACAGCATGAACACGAACACACACACCCACACACACACAAATGAACACACGCACACACACACACACACACACGCGCACACACACACACACATACACACTGTTATTCCAACAGGAGTGCCCTGATGGAAAACCCCAGTCTTTGTTCTCGGACCCCTGCGGTTGCCGTGCCGACAGGGTGATGTCACACAGAGGCGGAGGGTTTAACCAAACACGGGTTCCCGCGGCAGGTCGACGCTTTTGATTGCTCACATGTCGGCCGCCAACCTCCAGGGGGCGTGGAATCGACGAAGGTGCAAGGGGGAGGAGGACAAGGATGATGACGAAGATGAGGATGATGATAATAATGAAGCCAGGGCAGAGAAAACATGCGTGATGGCGGCGGCGGCGGCGACTTTACGACTGGAGATACTTTCATGTTTCCTGCTGCGAGTGAAAATGTTTTCTGAACAGACGGTGGTTATTGGAGTGGTGACATCACCGCGGTGAACGGACCCTGAACCCTGGGCGCCACAGCCTGGACCAATCACACGCTCCAAGCTCCCCCCCAAACTTACTGTCTCCTTTCTTCTTCCTTTTTCAGTCATTTCCTTCTGTTTTTCCAGACATTTTCAAAGGCACTCTGTTGTTCTAAAGGTCGATTCTTAAATTTCCTTGCTTTTTCCTATTTGAATTTCAGGGATTTTTTTTTTATTTGTTTTGTTAGCATCTTCATGTGAATTAGATTTTTTAGGGAGCTAATTTTCAGACCATTTTTCCACTCATTGCTTTTTTTGACAACTGAATTTTTTTGTACATTTTCTATTCTCTCTTAAAAGAAGATTCACTCAAATGTATTTTTGCTTATTCGTGGACTTTACCTTGTGGATATTGTTTTTTATTTGCTAAATTTTCCAGGTTATTTTCGGTTTCGGTTGTGTCTCGGCTCCACGCGCAGGGTCGGAGGGAGACAGCTTGTCTGAGCCGGGGGTCAACGCGTGACGGTGGTTTGTCAAATAACAGCCTCAGTGTGACGGCGCGATGACAGACCTCTGACATCACACTTATCGGGACCATTTCAAATCCCATAATTGCAGCCTTAGACCCCCCCCCCCCCGCTGGAATCCAAGCGGCGTGGAAACCACAACGCCGGGGGGGCTTTACGAGTCGAACCTTTAATAGAATCACTCGGACGCCGAGCTGCGACACGAGTCAGTGATCGCTGCCTTTACTGGACGCTCTGACCGCAAACCGCTGGAACACTGGGAATTGTGTGGGGAGGCAAATCGCTGATGGACAAACAGGCGAGGAGGAGGAGGAATGCTACAGAGCCCCGGGGGGTCTCATCAGGACCCCCCCCCCCAAGTAAATATTTAGCCTGACACTGGGTGAATAGAGGTCTCCCTCCTCTGGGTTACAGTGCGTTCAGGGACAAGGTTGGAGTGCGATGTCCCAACCTTGCTGCACGCGGTCTTTGTCCCTGGAGGGGTCAGACCAAGGCCACAGGCCCACAACTGATATCGGTCAGCGTTTGATTTTGGTAATTGTAACATTAAAAACTCAAGAAAAAAAAACAGCTTTAAGCTACTTTTTACTCCCAGTTTACAACCTGCCACCAGCTTCGGTTTATTTAACAAAATAAAACTCTGTGTATCCTGTTGACACAGTTGGGTTTTTTGACCTATGCTACTGAAATGCATTGTTTGTGACTCCTGAAAACTCCGAACTACTTCAAAAATCTTACATTTGCTACTTTTTTTGACCCTCGAGAATCGTCATTCTTTTTCCTCCGCATTGCATTTCGGGGCGAATTTGGTTGATTTCAAGGAGGCAAAGGCAATTGTGACTGTTTTTGGACCAATTTTCTTTTCCCTTGAACCGTGGAAGTAAATTCCATTGCAAACATTTGCGTAAGTCTTCACTGCTCTACGGGTGATAGCACGAGGCGAGCCGAACAGGAGAAAGCCTGTGGACAAACACAGCGTCTATGTTTATGTTCTTGACACTTACCTCCTACTGCCTTTGAGCCATTTGTGTGCCAGGGCCGTGAGAGGAGCGAACAGGGGCGAGTGGTTCTAAATGAAGGCTGAAACTAAACGCAGTGACAACAGTTTTCTCCCACAAAGAGGCTGAAGACACTGGATTCTCTTCTGCTGGGATGTAAACAATCCTCAAATGTAATCAATTTCTGATATATATTGTTTACATAGAGACTTCCTATGTTTAGTATATATCATTATATAATGTCTAATGCACCACTATAATCTATATTAGAGTGTGTTTGATCGCGTTTGCAGTTTACACTTGCTCTCTGAGTTAGTGATCAACACGAACGGCAGCTATTTTGTCCGACTCTCTCCTCTTCATCCATCTGATCCTCCTCTTTTTCAAGTGCATTTTCAGTGACTGAGCGTTCTCTCTGTCAATGCGCTCGCATTTGAATGTGGGAGACTGAACTAAAGACATTGAGCAAATGTATAAGCAGATGGAGCCGAGATCACAGCATCCATTGGACGTCAATATCCAACATGGTGGCTTCCGAGTGAAAAAAAAACATCTGTACTATTCGGAAGATCATGTATATATAGCTGAAGCAAATGTTTATCAAACAAGATCTATTATTCCTGGGTTCCATTTGAGTGTTTTGTGTGTATTTCCAAACCACGAGGATGGAGTTTGCATTGGCACAGAGGCTCAGCCGGCCACCTAGTGGCCGTAGCAGAGAATGCATCCAAATACAAAATAAAATCGTTTACTTTGAAAGCCTGGAGTGCCGATAACTGTGTGTGTGTGTGTGCGTGTGTGAGTGTGTGTGTATGTGAG
This sequence comes from Fistularia tabacaria, assembly GCA_901007705.1. NCBI lineage: Eukaryota > Metazoa > Chordata > Actinopteri > Syngnathiformes > Fistulariidae > Fistularia > Fistularia tabacaria. Next base: position 27,891 of record CAAKHD010011599.1, read on the forward strand.
TGTGTGTGTGTGTGAGTGTGTGTGTGTGTGTGTGTGTGTGTGTGTGTGTGTGTGTGTGTGTGTGTGTGTGTGTGTGTGTGTGTGTGTGTGTGTGTGTGTGTGTGTGTGTGTGTGTGTGTGTGTGTGTGTGTGTGATCAATGGGTCCAGGCCTGAAATACACCGGGCTCCATGTTCTCCGCTCCACTCACACGGAACGCCAGCTGTCTTAATTAAAAGTGGCCCTTGGCGGACGCCATGGACGATGCCCCTGATTGGCTATAGGACACCCATCACTTCCTGTTTGGCTGCCCGTCAATAAGAGAGTTTAACCGCCACTGAGCCTTAATGGAAGCGCTATGTTCATGAGGTTGGATGACTCCGAGCCCGTACTTGATGCTGCTCGGATGTGGGGGTTCAAGGCCCGTTCTGAGTGCACTCTGGGAGGGGCCCAGAGTGTGTGGGGCCACAGTGCCAGATACTCTCCTCATCTTATCTTTGTCTTGTAGGTGATTCCTGTATCTTTGTGTCAGAATTTTTTTAATTTAGTTCAGATAACGATTTGGATATTCGGGTGCTTTTTGGAGCTGCCTGGATTCCATTTTGAAGTATTTCATGGCCGTTTATTTATTAGATTTTATCTATTTATGTATTTTACTTTTTCATTTGGTTCTTGTGTGTGTTCATGATGAGAGTTTCCCCTCAATCACACTAAACACCTTCATTATGGGGAGGGGGGTTAGTTTTTTCAGTTTTATTTTTAAAAAAGCACCACTCCCTGGTATATTCAGCTGAACAAATAAGAAAAGCATAAAAATAATTTCTAATGATTAAATCACAGAAGTACATCACAGTTAGGAATAAACTGGTTGTCCTGTTTACAAATTACCGTTTCTTTCACTTATAAATGAATCATCTGTTTAGCTTTAATTTATTAAGCCTAGGATTGTTTCACTCTTGGTTTTCTTTCCACAGAAAATTGATCAATATTTGGCACGATGAGATGTCGCACTTAGTTAATTCAGACCAACATAAAAGATTTTAAGAATTCACCTGATTGTTCAGGAGGACTTCAGAAAGATAATTAACCAAGCATTTATGTTACTCAAATGCAACGAAACACATCAAATTGATTTGGAAACCACCTCAAAATCATCAAGAAACCACCTTAAAATCCAGAAATGACCTTAAAATCATCTAGAAATTTACTTCGATAACCCCGAAATAACCTTTGAATCAGCCAGAAATCATAAATTCATATAACTACTCCTGAAAACATGAACGTTTCCCTCAGGGCGAACTGTGGTTCCCATCAACGCCCTACACCCGCTGTCACTCCGTCATCTTGATCCGTTGTCATGGAACCGGCCCGTCAGCCCATCCGTTGTGAAAAACTAAATACGAAAGGCATACTAATAGGACAGGCAACAAAACAAATCCCGCCTTGAGCTTGAAGTCGCTGCTAGACTTGACCTTTGACACCTCTGAATGCCCCAAACCCTCAACCTATGACCCGGACCCCCGCACCCACTCCCCCACTCCGCCCTGCCCCATCCACCTGCCTGACATCCTGCATTACAGAGACTGATGTCCAATCGAGTGACGTCTGAGCGACCTTTATCAGCGCAACCCCGCGGGACTCATCAGTCCTCCGACTCCCGGCATCCTTCACTGTCTGCTCGCTTCCTCCACTCTGTCCTAGCATCCTTAGCCCCCCCGCCATGACTCCTACCATCCTTCACTGTCTCCTTCACGTACTTGAAATACGATGCGCTCTGACGGAGGGAGCGACGCCACGCCGGCCACACTCACTCTCTCACTCACACACACACACACACACACAAACACACTCACTCGCACAATTAAAGGTCCCTGAAAGCTACAGGTCTATATCAGATACCATCAGCCTGGTTGTTGCTGCCCCCATCCTGCTCTTACCTCCCACAGGTGTCTGGTGTTCCGGGGAGCTCCGGCATGCAGTTTATCCACCAGCAGAGGGACGCCCTGGAAGGGGCCGATCCAGGTGCCCTGGGGGATCCGCTGGGCCGCGCAGATCCCGTAACCCAGGCCGGGAACGGTGCTGGTGCACAAACACACCTGCAGGGGACGGACAGATGGATGTGAGGAGGCCAGACGCTCCGCAGCGCCGGCACCAGACCGGACCGATAGTTTACCTACCAACTTCAAAACACCTTTTTTTGATCAAACAGAAAATTAACTCATCTTTACGAGATGGAATTGGTTTGTTTTTTCTTTAAATCCACTCCCATTTCTTCAGGATTAAAAAGATCTCATTAAGATAAGAACTAGAAAATCACTCAAATCATTTCCCTGAGTTATTGACACTTTTTTTAAGAATTATGAGACTTAATCAAAAAAAAAAAACCTCCTTTTTTCCTGTGAAAACTTTTTTTTCTCACAGGAAACTGACATTAGCACAGCTAAAAAGAATCAAAACGACGAAGGCCAGTCGAAGGTCATAAACCGGGGATGGTTCTTATTGGTGAGACAGCAGAAGGACGTCAGAGCTGGCGGTGCATCACACAAACCTCATTGAAAAAATGGATTTTGACATAAAGTACACAGTCATATTTGTTTCTTGTATTTACAAACAGGAACAGAGACGTGTAACTATATATTCTGTGTTCCTATACATACATAGCCCTCGTACTTGTTTGTTGCTTCGACAACTCTATCCAACCCAGGGGCTTCTGGGAAATGTAGTATATAAACAGTGGCCAACACGTTCCTTTTAAACAAATGCATTCAAAATGAAGATATGTAAAAGCATTACTAAAACAGCAAATAAACACCAATCGTTGGCTTAATCATATGCGTCAAATATTCTTTTCTCAATGTTAAATTTTCAAAACAGAACTTGGATTACACTTCGATAAAACAGTAACATCCAATCACTGGTCTTTCTTTTTTTTTTAATCATAATAGCAATACCATTATTTATATCATTTTATAGTGAAGAAGAAATGAAAAGAGATTTTAATGGCAGCGTCCTGCTTCTGTCTGCCTGTCAAATCTGCCCCGTTCCTAATCTTTGCTCTTCAGGTAAATAAGTATTTGATGCGTAAAAACGTGGAAAAACATGGAATCGCTTTAGACTCAGCAGAGAGACAGACGGAGGGCAGGGTGTCTCACCTCTCGGGGCAGGTCCCTCAGCCAATCAGGGACGTCCGGCAGGGCGACGGGTGCCGCCGTGCTGCTGGTGCCGACCAGCCGCCGTAGGGAATGCAGGGGGCCGTGCATCGGGCACTCGCCATTCCTGTTGTCGGCACACATGTCGCAGCCTGGAGGTCAGAGGTTAGACTTCAATCACTAAGAGCCCGACGCTTCGGAAAAGATATCACCAGCGTCCGTCCGAGATCACAGCAGGCGATCCGTTAGGAACAATGATAACAGGCGCGTGTCAGGGTTTGATTGACACCTGGAGAGGCGTGTCTTTGTCCGATTAAAAGCTGGAGGGCCACGTCCGTGTCTAATTGACAGCTGCAGGGGTTGGATCTGTGTGTGATGGACTGCTGTCTGTGTTTGTTTTCAAACTTATTATCTGTGTAAACGGGAGAGAAATGACCTGCTATCAGCAAGAAGTTATCGTGATGTTTTCAACCTAGCTGATAAGTCAATGCGATGAATGTGGTGTGATAAGTAAATACATTTTAAAAAGTTGCAAGAAATTGTAACTTTTTGGATTTCTTGAAAGATTACCCCAAAATTATCAAAATAAGACCTTAAACATCAGAAAGAAATGATCACAAAAATTAAAGAGAAAATTGAAAGGAATAATTACATGTAAATACATAAATATAATTATTTCAAAAATGATGTAAAGACCAGAGAGGATTTTACAGGGAAAAGGCGAGAGTGACCAGGAAACCTCAGGAACATCTAAAGAACGTACATCTGCTCAGTGCCAAGAAAACCATGTTTCTGTTAAATGGAGTCAACATGAGGTCAGAGATAATGGGATTGTATTTAAAAAAAAAACGTTGAAATGTTGGACGTTGACTTCTCCGTCGACTCTCTCCAAGATCCGGGGCTCCACCCCTGGACGTCTGGATGGACAGGGACCCGACGGGACCGGGAGTGCATTTGTCCAAATGAGGCGAAGAGAGCCCGTCTCTGCCCGGTGTTTTTCCAGGTGAAAAAACGTCGAGCAGCTCATTGCTGGGAATTAGCGAGTGTCAACATTTAGCTAGAGATGCAGTCTGACATTAATGGATGCTAATTGAGCGCAGCCACATAATGAGAGATGATTATCAGGAGTCCAAACTCCCAGAGAGCCCGGCCCCGCAGGAAGCCAGTCTGTTTTCTTTTTCTGTTTTTCCCAAAATTAAAATATCCGCCACTTGAGAGAGTGACAGCTACTTTTCCATCATGATGGATCGGAGTCGTTTAGAGCAGAGCGAGCCGGCTTGAGAGCGGCGACCTGAAACTCCCGACTCACGCTCGAGTAAATGGGAAAAATGCGGCCCGGTGTCCCTCCCCCCAGTGGGACGCGGGAGAAAATAGTCCCCCTCCTTCACAAATAGAGTCCCATCATTGTAGCTTCCACATGTGGCTGTCAATGTCAGAGCCTCGCCTGGCGGCGTAGTGATTTATTGGTAGACATGTACCTTCAGTTTCAACAAAAATGTGCAGCTAGAGAGTGAAATATTTCTGAAAATATATTTTTACGAGCAAAATCACGAGCCCTGAACCCGGATGCTGAGCCGCCCCAGACCTTTGACCTCTGGCTCTAATCATCAACAAACAAAACGGTGTTTTCCTTCAGTTTTCCTCGAATTGGGAGATGAGACACCTGGGCGAGGTGGACGGGTTCCTGGGAAATAATACCTCGGGTCACACGAGGAACCTCCCTGGGATGGGAGCTAAAGGCAGAGGCAGCTTCCCAGAACTGGTCAGAAAGTTCTCCATATTGCAAACCAGGACCAGAAGGCTCCAACGAGTTTAGAGGCCATGGACGGCTTAACCCAGGATTGGGAGCATGACATGGAGCAGAGAGTTCACATCAGGAGAAGACCTGGTGACCTCATCTTCGGACGTCATTGGAAAATGGGAGGAGTGCTCTGAGGAACCCCCTTAACCTAAGGCATACTTCTTCCATTGAGAAGTTGCACCTTTAAGACTCTGACAAGGCGCCTCCCACCTCCATGGTTGATCAGGTGGTCCAGAAGCTTCTCAGGGAGATCCAGCTGGAGACAATAAAGGTTCTAAACATGGTGGGTCGTTGAGGTGAAGGAGAGTGGGTCTGTTGACGGCAAGAGGGGGCTGAACCAGAGGGGAAAGTTCTAAATGTTACAGGAGGTTCCCGGTCCAAGCCTTTGTCATGGGATCACAGAAATGTGTGTCGCCTTGCTGGGGGGCGGGGCTTAGTCTAAGAAGGGGCGGGGCTTAGCCTCAGAGAGGAAGCTGGAAACTCTGCCGCGGTGCACACGTCTCCATGTGTCAGCAGGTGTAGTTGTGGGTCTGATTTGCAGCGTGTCCGTCCAGAAGGAGGAAGGTGGGACCAGGAGCAGAGCAGGTCCTGGTCCCTGCATAGCTCTGATCAACCTGCTTCCTGGAGATCGGCTCTTACTTGAGATTTCAGTCATTTGAGATTTGTTTGGTAATTTAATCTGAGTTTACTGAATTTACCTCAGATCAGATTCAAACATGGGGCAATTTGATCGTGGGCGGTTCTGGTTCTGAATTTTGTTCCGAGACGGTGACGGTCCTGCAGCGAGTCGGTCTGGACAGCATGGGGGGCCGGAAGCTGCCTCTCGGACGGAGGAGGTGTGGCTCAATTTGTTGTAGCGGCCTTCTTCTTGTCGCCCGTCACACAAATGCAGTATTCTCTTATAACAGTGCCGCTGATCTCGCACAGACGCCGCTTCCAGCAAAACCCACGCTCCCCGGAAAACAAACACACACACACACACACACACACACACACATACGTTTAAATCGGGCTGCCTTTCATCTAATAGTCCTGTGGATCTTTAAAAATCTATTTTCTGCGTGATTTCCTGCATAATGTGCATCCTCCATATAAAATATCAAAATGTCCGTTTTATGAGGAAGGCTTCAAGAAATTTCAGGGTCATTTAAGTTACTTCTTTCAGCATTGTAGATCATAATAAAACTGATATATTTACATACTGAAAAAAAAAAGATATTTTTGAAATAATTTCTCACAATTCACAGGGTTCTGTGAATTCTGAAATTGATTCTAAATCAATTTTAAGTAACTTAAAGAACTGCAATAATGAATGAGCATAGAAATAGAAAAAGAAGCAGTGAAAGCTGTGAGCTGTGCTTAATGTCCTTTCTTAATGCTCATGTTGTGTGTGCACATACGCACGCATGCACACACACACACACACACACACACACTCACACACACACACACACACACACACACACACACACACACACACACACACACACACACTTCATAGAACCCTTTAACTTACATGTCTAATTTAGAGCCCCAGCTCCAGAACATCTCCTGATGATTATTGAAAAAATCAAACATGACTCGGCAGGACTTTGTAAAAAATAAAAATAACTGAGCTGATTGTTCTTGAGCATCAAGCGAGGCCGGCAGGAGAACCCGTCTTAATACTGAGGCTCTAACATCACAATCTGATCAGCTGAACGACAGTACGGCCTTTCTAAACGAGGTCTTGTTTCCACAAGTTACTGCAATGTGTACTTAAAACATGATAAACCAAACATTTCAAACCCATGCGTTAAAAGTTGTAAAAAAGGGTTTGATCATAAATCCACCCTGGATGTGACCAGACCATTAACTGTGCGTCTATTCTGAGAAGTGCATGCGTGTGAGAGCGAGTGCCCACACATCCACACACACACAGTGATTTTTGAAGAATTTCAAAAATGGGGTATGTTTACTCAGCTGTCTGGTGATGTCACGATGATGTCACCAGGGTGTTTTGGGTGTTTGTGGCTGAATTGACGATGCAAGCCAGTAGGAAGGGGACTCGATTACAGACTGAGCCGTTTCCAAACTGGAATATGTCACCTTCTTATCTCACTCCAGGTGAAACTCAGAAAACAAAAAATAAGCATCAGAGGGTTTCACTTAAAAATGCAGAGAGTGAGACGGACGGACGGACAGACAGACAGACAGACAGAAAGTGCAACTTGTAAATATTAATTAACACCAATTCATTCATAAATTAATTTGAGTTTGGGGATGAAATAAGAATAACCATCCCATCTGTTCAGACACACACGCACACACACGCACACACACGCACACACACTCGAACAAGCATTGAATATAATGTGAAATTAGATAAATCCTTCATAAATCCTGTCAAATTCATTGCAGATGAGAAGCATCTGTTTGCTGACTGAGTGTCGCCTGGTTTAAAAGAGGAACCGGGTCCATTTTACACGCAGGAGAACCAGGGAGCATTCCGGTTCCGGGCAGATGAGCAGAACACCAGAGAGAACAGCTGGTTTTATTTTCCTGCCGTTCGAGCAGAGAAGACAAGCTGGGAGCGATGCGTTCAAGGTTCCTAACCGGAGAACTGACATGCCGACTGGTTCTGTCTTACAACGGCTGGGTCCAAGGAGTCCTGTTTCAGACCTATGCCGCTGCTCACCCTCCTCCCGGCTCAGTCTTAGAACCACAGCGTCAGCATCAGGCCGCAAGTCGATCAAAGAGCATCCTGTGAACTGTAGGCTCCTGGGGTTCCCCTTCTTTACCCTCGACATCTTTCGCTTAACTGTCATTTTAATTGGCCGTATGTCTCAGTTGAGTGACAGGTGACCCGACCAGATTAAATCCCGCCTCTCGACCTGTTGCAGCTGGGATTGGCTTCAGCCTCCCCCCCATCCCCCCAAACACCCCACCGAGCTCCCTGTGAGCAGGACAAGAATGAATGTGTGAATATGAATGTAATTTTGATGTATTTAATGTGGTGGTCAACCTGCAGCACTGGGTAACCTGCAGGGCGCCCAGGTGGGTTCCGCAAAAGAACTTTCATATCTACTGATTCAATTCCTGAGAAAATTAAGAATTTTATCAAGGTTTGTCCGTAGAGAATGTCTCAGGCATTTCCCCCTCGGTCTTAGCCTGAATGTTCGGCCAGTTTTAATGAGGGTTCCGTTGTGTTACATCCTCTGCGGTGGCCGATGTTCCTGAACGCCGGCTCACTTCAAGCACCGGAGACGTTCTGCTAATGAAGTCGTTTTTCAGCTTCCCGGATTAAATCAGGAAACCCATCGAAAGACAAATATTAGATAGATTCAAATACAAAACATAAAATCAGAGTTAAAAACTGAGGGGAGAATCTCATCAGGCTCAAGAACAACAATGTGAAAAATCACATCTCTATTATATTTACATATTCAAATCTTTTTTCTCATGCATTTGTCTCCTGCATTCTGCTTTCAACAACAACAACAAAAAAATATGGAGTTGCAACCTGACACCAAAATTACTATTACAGCGAGAGTAGAGCAGTACTCCCATCCATTCATTTATTTGGACACATTTAATTTATACACTGTACGTATTATTCAATTTCATTAAGTTATTCAGTTCATTTGAAACAACACATATGGCATCACATTTATTTTGTTAAGTTGTTATTTTTGATGGACTTTTTGTTTTTAATTCACTCATTCGTTCGCCGGAGGCCCTGTAATTTGTATTCATTAGGAAAATTACTCATTCAAGATCTATCAAAATCGAATTAATTTATTCAAGTGTCAGTATCACTCATCAACAATTACATTATTATTATTATTTATAATTATCATTATTATTGTTGTTGCTGCTATTATGCCAGTGCAATTAATAATGGGGGTCAGACGCTGACATGTGTGAGACTACTTTATCTACACTTTAAACACACACACACACACACACACACACACACACACACACACACCCACACCCCAGAGACCTCAATATGGCCGTGTTGGGATGATAAATAGCGGGCTGGAGGATCGATCCTTGCCCCCATCCTCTCCTCCCTCTCCTCCCCCCACAAACACAAAACTATATACGGCAATTAATTCCAGCTTGTCCCTCCATCCCTCATCCGGCTGCCGGCGCGTATCGACGCAGATTACTGCTGATGGCCGCTTTATCACCGCGCACGCCTCCGCACCCGTCATCCGCCGTCGTCGCCGCCGACACCCGGTACCGGCACCGGGAAAACGACCGACGCCGGGGCGGGGAGGTAAAAGCAAAGTGTCGACAGCCCGGAGGGAAAAGATGAGAGAGAAACATGACGCCTCCCCGCTTCTGGTAACGGAAAACCTCCGCTGCGAAAATCAGACTTTATTTATTTTTTTTATAACTTCGGAAGCGCGCGCGGTCCGTGACGCAAGCATCGGACGCGGAGAGAGGCGCGTGCGCTTTCAGGCGGCAAACGTGGTCGCTCCGCGCGCGCGCATCATTGACAGTTCTCCGTCCTGTGTGACAGCCGCGCACGATAACGTACACGCTCGGCTGAAAGCGAATTCAAAAAAGCCCTCTAAAAATTTATTTTTTCATTCGTGTTTTTTTGTTGGTGTTCTGGGCGTTTCCGCGCTCTGAAATTAAAACAACCAAAAAATAAATAAATAATCGACCATCGGTGCATGATTTTCCTTCGCTCAAGCGGAAGCTGCCGGCCGGCTGTCGCACGCTGACCTCTGACCCCTGACCCCTCCATGTCAGTCTCCAGTGTGACGTCTCACTGCTCTCTATCTGTCTACTGACCTTTAAACAAAGTTTTTTTTTCTCTTTGGACAGCAAAAGTAACCATTTTCTTTTATTATTTTAGGGAGGGGGGGGTTGTTGTAGTATTACACTGGAATTATAATAAATTTTATATATCACCAATAATCATTGATCTGAAATCATGGAGGCCTGGAAGGACTTTTATGGGCTTTGATTATAAATGAGGTGGTCTTATAAATGGTCTTTATAAATGATTATAAATGAACTCTGGAGACGGCGGGCTGGCTGTGGGAACGTCGCTCAAAGGTTGTCAGTTATTAGGAGCCGTAGGATAGAACTGACGGAGCCTGTTTATTATCAGATGTAAAATCTATAAACTCTGCCTTTTGTTTCCGTGGTTCCTGCCGGTCGGGATGTGAAACGGCTGCGTTCCGTCCTTTCTCCGCCTTCGCTTCCAAAGCTGCATGTCAATTCACTCTTCGGGGGGGACCTGCGTCCCGACGGCCTCGGGATGAAGACGAGGCCCGACGTCAAGGCAGGAAACTGCAGCGACGCGTTTGCTGCACTTTGTGTCTGGTTTTTTTTCTGTTCGTTTTTTTTTATTTTCCGCCACGGCTTGTTAAGAGGTTGATTTGAGAGGCGGAGCTAACGAGCTAGATTTGTGACATCACAAACAGCCGCCGAGTATACAAGAGCATTCGTGATGAATACACACAAAACTGCAAAAAACTATGGGGGTCACTCACGTTTCCCTTCCTGATCCACAAGAGAAAAGGAAACGCACGCTAAGGCCGACAGTTTGCTATTTCGATAATATTTAGTTGTAATTTTTCAAAGGAAAAATCATTAAATCACTTTGCAGTACGAGTTTCTTTTCACTTAGTTAAAACTCAATTTACTTAATAATTGAAATCAGAAAACTAATTGATGTTTTGGATTTTGGAGAGACCAAAAGTGACTGATAAATTACCGTTAACTATGAAAACAAATACAGTCAGATTAAATCATTAAATCTTAAAAAAGCATACAATAGTAACTGTTGTTTCAGTTGCAATTCCTCAAATTAATCAAATTATAAACACACATTTCTAATTATACTTGTGTTTAACTGATGAATGATGATGTCATTTTATTTTTAAAAGTCTCTGGTAAAATAACACATTTTGAAGTAATAGCAAAACATATAAAATATGGTGTGAATTTAATGAGGAGACGGATTTAAGGTAAACAGACAGATGATGAGGTAAAACTACAGACGACCGGGGTCTGCTCACTTCCTGCTCCAGCCTGTGGATTTAAAAATAAAACCATGTCTGGGTTTTTAACGGTACATGAAGAGGAGCTGGAATTTGATGGGTTTGAATACACTTGCTTTTTTTATTTTCTAAAAATCACGTGGAAAAAAGAGTGAAGGACAGTAAAAAATAAAAGAAGCCGTAAACGATCCCACCAAATATTTGACAGTGATTCAATGAAAATGCCTCCGATTCCACGCAGAGCGTCTGAAAGTGAATCAGCTGTTTACGTTGACTCCACTCCAGATATTTCCTGTGATAAATCACTTCTTTGCTGCCGCGATCAGATCAGTGTGTGTGTGTGTGTGTGTGTGTGTGTGTGTGTGTGTGTGTGTGTGTGCGCGTGTTCCTGCGCCTGTGTGTGTGTGCGCAGCCAGCGTTTTCCCCATTATAGTGCTTCACTTCAGTGATGAAGGATCTTTAGAGGAAGAGGATCACTGAATACAGGGGGTCAAAGGTTGCTCACAAGGGTGTGTGTGCATGTGTGTGTGCGTGCGTGCAGGCTTGTGTGAATACGCGCATGCATGTTTGCATAACACATAAATTGTTATATGTGTGTGCACATTTATATTCATGTTTCTGTGTGTTTGCATAAATGGATGTTTTTATATGTATTTAAAAACATATAAAATTTATCATTTTAGATTTAAGAGTGTGTCAATATTTGTGTGTACGTGTGTTTATCGGTGTGTGTTTTATGAATATGCCTGTGTATGTTATTTGTGGGCTATATGTGTCCGTGTGTGTGAGTCCGTGTGTGTCCATGAGTGTGTGTGTGTGTGTGTGTGTGTGTGTGTGTGTGTGTGTGTGTGTGTGTGTGTGTGTGTGTGTGTGTGTGTGTGTGTGTGTGTGTGTGTGTGTCTACGTGTTTTGTCTT